>JAAAWM010008633.1:0-15580 GCA_036873465.1 Thinopyrum obtusiflorum
TCCTTCTAGCGGAGCCGGGGGTGATGCTGAAGACGGTGGCGCCTTCCTGCTTGCCAAGGTTGGGAGTGGTGCTCCATGCACGCCTTGGACGTCGTGGTTGTCAGCCGCTTCTCCAGGAAAGGTGGCGGGTCAAGGGTTCGACATCTCCCTGAAGCGGTGGTGATGGAGAAAAAACGAGGGAAGACGGAGAAGGTGGGTGGCAGGCGTCAGGTCGGAATACGATGGCACCGACGCCTTCGTCTCGTATTGCCGGCCCGTTCCCTCGTCTTTCCGCTCTTCCCCTCCCTTCCCGACACCATCATCACCGGCCTCTCCATGGCGGTCTCCGGGAGGGGGTCGCTCTCTTGGTGCCTTGGTGGATTGTTGAGAGGACCATGGTTGAGACGCGGTGCTCTAGCCCGGCAAGGTTGCCTCAGGATGAGAGCTGCTACGCGCGTATGAGTGTATAAGGGTCCGAATCCTTTCTATGGTTGCCACGGCCCTCATTTTATAGATCAAGGGGTCACCACAATGGGAAATCAGTCATTGTGTACTGATTAGATAGCAAACAATGCTATCATACCTAACCCTGCAGGCAGGACAGGGCGCATTAAATGCACCGCTTAGTGTCACATCATAGCGCAGCCCGGCAAGGCCACCTTCTCGCCTTCCTGTGTGACATGTCTCTGGACGGGTGTCATTTGGAGGTAATTTCTTCAGGAAGTGGCTGCCGATCGGTGACTTGCGTTGCTGTGAGGTGGAGCGGTGGAGCATTGGCGGAGTAGTCCACCCTCATTGTGCCCGGCAGGCCTGTCGGGGTAGTCTTGAGACTTGCCTTCGGGGCAACCTCGACCTCGCCAGGCTCACCTTCCCGGCAAGGGAGGTTTTTCCTTAGTGGTGTCTTGCTCCTTTAGCTTGACTTGGTCTTCTTGATCCACTGCTCACTTTCTCGAAGAGCTGATCTCTTCTGCTTGGTCTGGTCTTGGACGTTGCAACCTTGCTCTTAGGCATGTGTACAGTCTGGGCAACACACCTGGGGTTTGTTGCACCAACACTAGGCCATGCCCTAGTCACCACCACCAGGCCCAGCAGGACACATCATCATGGTCACCTGTAGGAAGGATGAAGTCGGAGTCCACGGGGAAGCTGAAGATTGCTGGAGGAGGCAGAGACACCATCCACACCCAACAATCCAGCAAATCGCCTTGCCGGGGAGGACATGCAGGTGCAGATGGTGGTGCCACCGGCCTCTCGCTGATGGTGACGGTGTGGCTGGTGTTCAGCCAGAGTCAGAGCTTTCGTCCTCCCCATCGGTGCTGCCGTCATCACCGTCACTGTCCTCCTCGTCGCTGCCGCTGGAGGAGGAGCTTTCATCGTCGGTTGAGCTCTCCGCGCAGGACCCTAAGCGAGCACCCGAACGCCTGAAGACCTTGACAGAGAGCGGGGTGGCATCCATTAACTTGAAATGAAGGACATGCCCTGCCGCCAAGCTATGGGCATGAGCGAAGGTCTTCCAGCCATGCCGGAGAAGCATGACATGAGGTGCAGGGAACTCTATGTCCGCCCACATGTTGCCATTGTAGCAGCCCCTCATGTGCAGCCTTAGCCCCGGCGGCTGCTCAACCTCTGTCACTCTTGAGAATGGAGAAGGAAGCTGAAGGCGACTGCGCGGGGGCCCGCGCAGCTTGACGATGAATTCCAGTGGCTGGTCCCCGACGTGGCCTTCGTTCGGGCCCAGGGCGACTAGAGGAGGAGCGATCAAGGCAACGCCACACCCTCCTCGTCCCCGAGCGCCACGGCGGCCACGTCCTCTTCATCTACCGCCTCCTCATATGCTAGGCTCCGCCGCTGAGTCCCTAGTAGAAGTAGGGAGGCGTTGTCGTGTGGAAACCCTTGTCGCCACCGCTGGAGTACCACCACGCCCTCCCCCCTGACCATGGTGGAGAGAAGATGTCAGAAGAAAGGAGGAGAAGATGGGTGTGGGCAAGCATCTCGCCCACGTCCCCTTTTATAGGCGAACGGGGCCGGGGGCTGGCTCCTCACCCAGGAGGCAACCGCCCCACTCAGCCAACCCGACTCCTCTGTGTCAGCAACGGCGCACAGAATCAACAACGACCTCCTACGCCTATCTGTGGCGCCTGGCTTTCTGCCATGGCACTTATTCCCATGCCTTCTGCGTCTGCCACCAACCCTGCGCAATCTATGTGTTATACGTGGTGGAGAGAGCAGGGGCGGGGGAACTAGTGAAATGGTAGTTACCGCCCCGTGAACGTGAGATGTGGGCGGCCCATAGATCGTGGAATAAATCTCCCCCACGACGTCTTGCACGACGCACGGGAAAACCGGAAAATGACTCAGGCATAGGTTAATGAAGAAGCAAGGAAAATATCAAGAAGAGAGTAACCGCAAGCACCCTGCCTGTGTACCTGGTAGGGCCTACCCCAACGGTGCTCGGCAGCACATTTGGTCCAGGCCCGAGGGCTCCTGTCGATGCAACAAACCTTCATGTATGTTGCCCAGATTGTACACAGCGTAATGGCGAGGATACAACAGTACCAAGCTCCCAAGACAGGACCAAACTAGAGAGATAGCTCTTTGAGGAATCAAAGGGCGGATCAAGAAGACCAAGACAAGCCAAGGAAACAAGATGTCACTAAGGAAAAACCTCCCTTACCGGGCAGGCGAGCCTGGTCAGGTCGAGGCCTCACAAAGGACAAGTCCCAAGATACCCCTGGCAGGCTTGCCGGGGCCGCCAAGGGCAAGTGTCCCCGCCAATACTCCACCGCTCCACCTCACAGCGACGCAAGTCACTTATTAGTGTGGTGTCGAGCACCCAAGTGATTACGTGGATGTCTGTTGATGGGAAACGACACCTATGGGATCACTGGAATCCCTTCTACGATTGGCGGGCGCGAGGTTGTGGAAAGAGCAGGTCTGACAGGAAGCACACGGATCATTTACCCAGGTTCGGGCCGCGAGGATGCGTAATACCCTAGTCCTGCTTTGGTGGATGTATTGAGTGTTCTTGTGTTCTTGAGCTTTCGAACTAGCTACGGTGGCTGCGTAGTTCCAAAGAGCTGAATCCTTCTCCTGGTCGCCTCGGGCCTCCTTTTATAGGCAAAAGGGGTTGCCACAGTGGCACACAGGAGGTGGAAAGGTGTACAGCGCGCGAGCTTATCGCCCGGCGTTACGGGACAAAGTGCATTAAATGCGCTACTTAGGTGTCCATTAGCTTTATCTGGGACGGGAACGAGGCCCGTCCCGTCCGTCGCCGCTCCGTCTCGCTTCGACACGCGCCCAGGCCAGTGATGTGTGCAGTGCCATGTAGGCAGGCAGGCTGCTAAGGTGGCATGGTGGCAGTGTCTTCACAAAGATCTGCATCCCACCACGCAGGTGCTTGCTGAGTCGGTCTGGAAGCCGCGTGTTGCCACGCAGGTGCCTGCCCACCTGGTTGGGCTGGCGGCTGCATGCGAATGGCGGCGGAGCCTTGGCTGCTGCGGGCCTGGCAGTGGCCCTGCTGGCGCCTTCGGCAAGGGCCTTGCCGGGGGCCCGACAAGGGTCTTGCCGTGGCGTCGCAGTTGTCCCCGGCAAGGCGCTTGCCGGGGGTCTTGTGGATCTCCTCGGCTAGGATCCCGCCGAGGGTCGCTGTCTTCTGGTCCTCATCTAATCTTGTGTGCTTATGATCTTGACAAAGATCTGCATGCCACCATAGAGGTGCCTCCCGAGCCTTGGTTCCAACATAGTCGTTGGCGGCATTTGGAACCCCTGGGCTCAAGGGTGGCTCGCTCCGCTGGTGTTGGGCGAGCTGCCCCGGCAAGGCTCTTGCTGGGGGAACCTGCTTCGCCCCTCTGCTCTTTGGGTTCTGGGTCTTGGCGTTGTCTTGTTTGTCTTGGGCTTCGGCTTCTCTCCGTCTTCCCTCCTCTGCCCTGCTAAGTGTGGCCGTGGCACGCGGCTCTGACTGCCCGTGCACAAGTAAAGGGGTCAAAAGAAGAGCCCCTACTTTTGTACACCGACAGGAGCCCCCGGGCCTGGGCCATACATAAGCGCGACGCGTTGTTGGGCCAGGCCCAGAACGGTGCACGGGCAGGTGGGGCAGATTTTTACCGCAATAACTGTTCGTCCGCTGCGCTTCTCCACGACCCGCGTTGAACGCACGACATGGAGGGGCGTGCGTGACGTGGGGATCATGCGTGGGGCGGTTCCTACACGCATACGTCACATCATGGTAAAGAGGCGGCTCGCGCCTTCCCCATAAAAAGAGGGAGGCGTGGAGGCGCGGCTCATTTACTGAGTGGACTCGGGTCACGGTCTTCAAGGCGCCCACGCCCCACAATCACGGGGCGGGGAACGGTCGCCTCACCCGTCATCTCGATCCTACTTGTTTGCCACGCGTCCTCCATGCAGGTGGCAGGCGGTGGAGGCGGGAAACCGGGCCGTCGCTGATTGGGGCAGCGGGTCGGTCCTGATTCCCTGCGCCTCCGATGGCTGGACTGGTCGGGTGGGGCGGCCGAGCCTCGACCCCGCCCCTTTATAAGGAGGGGGAGGGGGATGTCGTCCCACGTTCTCCCAGCATCCATCTTTTTCCACTTACGTCCCTTCCTTCCACCCGTCATTGCGAGAGGGGGCGCAGGCCCTTCAACAGTGGGGGCGAGGGTCACCGCCCGACAGCGCGTCCCTCCTTCCCACGAGCCTGCGGTGGCGGAGCCGGCCACAACAGGAAGGGGGAGGGTGAGGGAGTCCTGGACTAAGGGGTCCTCGGGCGTCTGGCCTATTATCAATGGGCCGGACTGGTGGGCTATGAAGACATGAAGGCCGAAGACTGTACCTGTGTCCGGATTGGACTCTCCCTGGCGTGGAAGGCAAGCTTGGCGACCAACTATGAAGATTCCTTCTTATGTAACCGACTCTATGTAACCCTAGATTCCCCCGATGTCTATATAAACCGGAGGGTGTAGTCCGGAAAGGATATACTCATTACCATAGTCATACAGGCTACGCTTCTAGGGTTTAGCCATTACGATCTCGTGGTAGATCAACTCTTGTAATACTCATATTCATCAAAATAAATCAAGCAGGAAGTAGGGTATTACCTCCATAGAGAGGGCCTGAACCTGGGTAAACATCATGTCCCCCGTCTCCTGTAACCATCGAACTTAGACGCACAGTTTGGGACCCCCTACCCGAGATCCGCCGGTTTTGACACCGACATTGGTGCTTTCATTGAGAGTTCCACTGTGCTGTCGACGAAAGGTTCGATGGCCCCTTCGATCGTCTATAGTGACGCTGTCCAAGGAGAAACCTTCCTCCCCGGACAGATTTTTGTATTCGGCGGCTTCGTACTATGGGCCAACTCGCTCGGCCATCTGGAGCAGATCGACAGCTATGCCCCTGGCCACCAGGTCAGATTTGGAAGCTTGAACTACATCGCGGATATCCGTGGAGACCTGATCTTCAACGGATTTGAGACCACGGCGATCGCTCCCGCTCGCTCCGATGAACATGACTTAAATCTGTCATCGGACCATATTCAGGAGATGGTTCCTGTAACTGCTACGACCTTAGATCCAGAGCAGATTGCGCCATCTGAAACTGCAGAATCTGCGGCATTGGAGCTGCACACAGACTCAGCATCTTGCAATGTCTGTGTCAACGGAATTCCAGACTCTCTCTGGCTATAAGTTCCGAACCACGCACGCCTGCGGGCGCAGAGCTGGATCGGTTATCGATCTTCGAGTTCAGCGCCGTAGATATCTTCCAACACTCGCCCTTGGGCGACGTTCTAAATTCATTAAAAAGCCTATCCTTGGCGGGGGACTCACAGCCAAACTATGTCTGGTTCGAGCTAGAGGCTGATAAATGAGAATTTCGCTTCCCACCCGCCACCCACTTCATAGCCACTGTCGAGGACTTAACCGACATGCTTGATTATGGCTTCGAAGACATCGACAGTATAGACGATGATGCCGACAAGGAGCAAGGCCAAGACCCGCCATTCACGGGACGTGGGACGGCCACCTCTTCATACGACGTGTACATGGTTGATACACCTAAAAAAGCTAGCGATGATGACAAAGAAGATCCAGTTGAGAATAAACCTCCTGAGACACAGTCTAAGTACCGGCGCCCTAAACGCCGCTCTAAGTCACATCGCAGCAACGCTGGCACCGGAGAAAATAGTACTCCAGACGACGCCAAAACAATGAAGACCCTGTTGGAGCAAGGTTCGAACAGGAGGAACAAGAAAAAGGGCAAGCCAGCCCCGATGAACAGGCCCTGCCCAGCGACAATTCAGAGGATGACAACTACCTTCCGCTCTCCGAAGATGAGGTAAGCCTCGACGACGAAGACTTCATCGTACCTGAAGAACCCCTCGAGCAGGAGCGCTTCAAGCGCAGGCTAATAGCTACTGCAAGGAGCCTGAAAAAGAAGCAGCAGCAGCTTCAAGCTGACCAAGACCTACTCAATGATAGATGGACCGAAGTCCTGGCCGCCGAAGAATACAGCCTTAGTGGCCCAGCCAAAAGCTACCCGAAGCATAGATTGCTACCTCAGTTCGATGACAAGGCGTTGGAGCCCGTACCATTATCACACAATGCGGCAGGTTGTCGACAACTCTGTCCGGATAAAGAGGCAACTCAAGCCGAACACCAGACCACCCCACCTCGCCGTAAAGGCAAGAATACCATAGCTCATGGTTGTACAGATGACCTTCGACGGGACTTGGACAGTAGAGCAGGACACGCAAGATCGATCTACGGATCGCGAGGGCATGCCTCGACACGCGACGATGGCTACCTATTCGGACGTGACAAACCTAGCCACGCCCGAGCCAAAAACCGCAAATGGACTCCTTCGGAGTTACGTCGCAGTGTGGCCCTACATAGAGGCACCGCACACCCTCTCTGCTTCATAGATGAAGTACTGGATCATGAATTCCCCGAGGGGTTCAAGCCCATCAATATTGAATCATACGACGGAACAACCGATCCCGCAGTATGGATCGAGGATTTTATTCTCCACATCCATCTGGCTCGAGGAGACGATCTCCATGCCATCAAATACCTCCCACTAAAGCTCAAAGGGCCAGCTAGACACTGGTTAAACAGCCTGCCTGAAAATTCCATCGGCAGCTGGGAGGACTTGGAAGAAGCTTTTCTTGACAACTTCCAAGGTACCTATGTCCGGCCACAAGACGCCGATGACCTAAGTCACATAGTCCAACAGCCTGGAGAATCAGCCAGAAAATTCTGGACTAGGTTCCTAACCAAGAAGAACCAAATAGTTGACTGTCCGGATGCCGAGGCCCTAGCGTCCTTTAAACATAGCATCCGTGACAAATGGCTCACCCGCCACCTCGGGCAAGAAAAGCCGAAGTCTATGGCAGCCCTCACGGCACTCATGACCCGCTTTTGCGCGGGTGAAGATAGTTGGCTGGCTCGTAGTAAAAACACAGCCAACGAGGCAGGCCCCTCCGAGGCCAAAAACAGCACCGGCAAGACCCGATGCAATAGACACAAACGCCGAAGTAATGGCGATAACACCAATGACACTGCAGTTCACGCCGGATTCAGTGGCTCCAAGTCTGGCCAGCGAAAGAAACCTTATAAAAGGAACAGCGAGGGACAATCTAGCTTGGACTGCATACTCGATCATCCGTGCCAGATACACTGCACCCCAGACAAACAAGCCAATCATACCAACAGAGATTGCCGGGTTTTCAAGCAAGCCAGCAAGTCAAATACCGAGAGCAAGGAAATGGGATCGCAAAGCGAGGACGACGACGAAGAGCCCCGGCAGCCGAACACCGGGGGGAAGAAGAAATTTCCCCCTCAAGTCAAAATGGTGAACATGATATATGCTACACACATCCCCAAAAGGGAGCGCAAGCGCGCACTCAGGGACGTCTATGCGGTAGAGCCAGCCGCCCCAAAATTCAATCCGTGGTCATCATTCCCGATCACCTTTGATCGTCGAGATCACCCAACTAGTATCCATCATGGTGGTTCGGCCGCACTGGTCCTCGACCCAATCATTGACGGATTTCACCTAACACGAGGCCTAATGGACGGTGCTAGCAGCCTCAACCTGCTCTATCAGGATACAGTGCGCAAAATGGGCATTAATCCCTCACGAATCAAGCCCACAAAGACTACCTTTAAAGGAGTCATACCAAGCATAGAGGCCCGTTGTACGGGCTCAATCACGCTGGAGGTGGTCTTCGGTTCCCCGGACAACTTCCGAAGCGAAGAGCTAATCTTTGATATCGTCCCCTTCCGGAGCGGCTACCACGCACTGCTCGGACGAACCGCATTTGCTCGATTCAACGCGGTGCCACACTATGCTTATCTCAAGCTCAAGATGCCCGGTCCACGCGGCATCATAACAGTCAATGGAAACACGGAACGCTCCCTCTGTACTGAGGAGCACACAGCCACCCTAGCAGTAGAGGTACATAACGGCCTTTTCAAGCAGAACTATAATCCGGCTGCCGAGCCCCTGGACATCGTTAAGAGGGTCCGGACTACACTGCAACAGGACAGCTCGGCTCGTCACGAGCTTGATTAGCAATTCAGCCTCCGTCCCAGCCCCGATAAGGGAGTGGGACTCGTACCACGTGTACATAACTACGCGCCCAAAAACCCATGGATATGGACGGAGGCATAGCTAGCTCGCGATCCACAGTGCGGCTCGATCGACCCTAGGATTCGCGCACCTTTTCTTTTCCATTTCAGGTCCCTTCTCTCTTTTCGAGGTTTCTTCCGACAACCCGTTTGTCGGACACACCAAGGAGGCAAGGAGCTTTGGCGCACAAGGGAACCCCCAGGTGGCCTCCGTTAACGATTGCTATACCTGTTTTACATACCCGCACGCAGCTCGCACTTGGTCTTGGCATGTTAAATAGCCTTTTTTGCTTATCATATTACATGTACAAATACGCCTCGACGTATTAATCACATTACAAAAATAAAGGGCAGCGTCAGTTTATTACTTAATCTTCCCCTTTTTTCCTTTGTATTTGTTACTCGTTGCACGCGTACATTCTGGTATGTATTACTGCGCCAGGGGCTTCATCACGCCCCGCATTACGGCAACAAAAGTCCGAACACTTTTACAGTATAGTTCGGCACCCCGAACTTATAGCATTATATGCATCGGCTCCGAATCATGTCTTTGGTCAATAGTTGGGTTGCCCGGCTCCTGTGTTTGCTACCTTATGTTCCGCAATATCGGCTAGGGTAGTAAAGGGAGAACTGCTGCAATTGTGTCCCGGTTCTTCCTGACGAGCACCTCAGTAGAGAAAGCCGAAAACTGACTGTCATGATGTGGCGAGAGCTGGTCAGCTGTTCGAGAGGTCTCAAATCCCTAGAGATTTTTTCCGCTTTATGCGAGGAATCGGTTTTCTCTGATTAGGCGTGTATAATGCCCCTAGTTCGGCCTTCCGAACACCAAGGGCTTCGCCGAAATTTTCATGGTCAAACTCCTATGGCTAAGTGGGGGTAATGAAGGCCGTATAGTCTGATTGCCTTGTTCGTTGCGCTAAACACCTCCTTTAAGGACCAGAACGTGGAGTAAAGAGTGTTTAGATTTATCCCGAACACCCCCGTACTATCCACGTGGGGGCAGAAGCCGATGACTGGTCAACCCTCAGATTTTAATAAACGGCCGCACAGGAGGTAAAATTTAATCACAAGCATCATATTGCATACCGATGTTGTTTCATATTACAGGACAACCCGAATGTTTTCATGGGAATATCACGTCCTTCGCACATTGCTCCGCCATAAGGCGGGATCCCTCCAGGACACTGTCGAAATACAGCTCGGGTCAACGATGCTCCTTGCCCTCAGGTGGCCCCTCGGTCATCAACTTCTTGGCATCCATCTTCGCCCAGTGTGTCTTGATGCGTGCGAATGCCATCCGTGCACCCTCAATGCAGACCGACCGCTTCACGACTTCAAGCCATGGGCAGGCACTCACAAGCCGATTCACAAGTCCAAAGTAGCTGCCGGGCACGAGCTCGGCAGGTCACAGCCGGACTATCAGGTCCTTCATGGCTAACTCGACCAACTTGTGCAGCTCGACCAGCTGTTTCAACTGGTCGCTAAAAGGCACCGGATGTTCTGGTCCAAGATATTGGGACCAGAACAGCTTCTTCGTAGACATCCCTTCTTCGGCCCGATAGAACTCGGTAGCATCTGATACGCTGCGCGGCAGATCGGTAAACACCCCTGAAAAACACAAGTTTGTGTAAGTACAAGGACCGCTTCCTTTGCATACTTGCCTTGCATAGTGAAAGCCTTACCCGCCGCAATCTTCTTGGCCACCTGGATTTCCTGGAGGGCGCTCTGGGCTTCGGCTCGGGCATCTTGCGCGCTCTTGCGGGCCTTAGCAAGTTCGGATTCTTGTGTCCTAGAATCACACTCCAAGGACTCGTACTTCTTGACGGTGTCCTGGAGCTCTTGCTGAATCTTGCTGACCCTGGCCTCGTGCTTCTCGCGTGCGGCACGTTCCTTGGCCGCTTTTTGTTCGGCCTCGGCTAACGCCTTTTTGAGGGCTGCCACCTCGGTCGTGGCCCCTAGTAAAGTTCATGACACTTTAGTCAGCTTGAACCATTTATTTTTCAATATACACGCAGGTTACTGCATACCTTGGTTATCCTCCAGCTGCTTCTTCACGAGGCCGAGCTCTTCCTCGGCCCGCTCCAGTTTCTGCTTTAGTCTAGAGACCTCTGCGGTTTGAGCGGTAGCAGCCCGCAACGAGGCCTGCTTATTCACATAGACACCTTATGTTAGACTCCTGCGAAAATTATTCTTGATCCTCTGTTCGGCTTCTTCTTTCCAGACACCGAACAGAGCATCAGGGGCTACTGTCTACACTGTGATATTCTTCTGACAATTACATTACTCACCTCAAAGCCTGTTAGAAGGTAGCGTAGGCTTTGGTTAGTCCATTTTTGGCAGACTGAACCTTTTCGATCACCATACCCATATGGGCACGGTGCTCATCCACAACAGGCACCTTGCAGCGCTTCCAGTAGATGATCCGGCACCTCTAGTTGGACAGAGGTCACCGGTGGCACACCCCCACTTTTCGGGGAAGGCCGTTCGCCAGACTCCGGAGACGTATAGGTCTCCGGAATAGAGTCCGGCTGAGGGTCGAATAGAACTCGACCCGCATCATCCGTCTCTACATTTGCTTTTCCCCCATATGTCCGACGGCCTGGGAGTCATCCTGGGGCGCCACCTTGATGATCTCTGGAACTTTCCCCCGGTCTGAGGAGGTCCTTCGGGACACCTCCTCATCATCACCCTTGGTCGATGGAGAGTAAGCAGGCGGCGGTGACATGCTGGCCCTCTCCTTTGGGTCCAGCGAACCTTCTGATGAAGATCGCGGAGAACTGTCCCGGGCCGGACTGCAATAACATGATTCAAACATATCAATATTACAAGGCGGAAAGGCTAGACGTTTGGGCGTGCATAAAGATTTTGATACTTACGATGCGGCCCGAGGCTTGGTCCGGGGAGGTCGCTCCGGACTGCTATTGACGTCCCATGTGGAGTTATCCGCGAGGGAGCCTTTCCCCCTCTTGGGCGCCTTCGCCTCCAGGTTCGTGGAGGTCGCTCTCTTCTTCCTCCCCGCCTCAAGTGGGGAATCATCTTCTTCTTCCTCCTCCTCATCATCGTCTTCGATGGACGAAGAGTGAGTCTCATCTTCGGTCATCACGTCCGAAGCGCCTTTTCGGCGAGGGCCCCTCTGGGCCCCTTTGGCCGCTTTCTTGGCCGTCTTCTCCGGCACCTCATAAGGTGCTGGAAACAACATTTTCATCAGTAAGGGGAATTCTGGGTCTTCGGGCAGCGGAGCCGAACAGTTAATCCCCCCTGCTACCTCGATCCAGGCGGTGCTCATCCACAACAGGCACCTTGCAGCGCTTCCAGTAGATGATCCGGCACCTCTAGTTGGACAGAGGTCACCGGTGGCACACCCCCACTTTTCGGGGAAGGCCGTTCGCCAGACTCCGGAGACGTATAGGTCTCCGGAATAGAGTCCGGCTGAGGGTCGAATAGAACTCGACCCGCATCATCCGTCTCTACATTTGCTTTTGGGGGGGGGGGGGGGGGGGGGGGGGGGGGGGGGGGGGGGGGGGGGGGGGGGGGGGGGGGGGGGGGGGGGGGGGGGGGGGGGGGGGGGGGGGGGGGGGGGGGGGGGGGGGGGGGGGGGGGGGGGGGGGGGGGGGGGGGGGGGGGGGGGGGGGGGGGGGGGGGGGGGGGGGGGGGGGGGGGGGGGGGGGGGGGGGGGGGGGGGGGGGGGGGGGGGGGGGGGGGGGGGGGGGGGGGGGGGGGGGGGGGGGGGGGGGGGGGGGGGGGGGGGGGGGGGGGGGGGGGGGGGGGGGGGGGGGGGGGGGGGGGGGGGGGGGGGGGGGGGGGGGGGGGGGGGGGGGGGGGGGGGGGGGGGGGGGGGGGGGGGGGGGGGGGGGGGGGGGGGGGGGGGGGGGGGGGGGGGGGGGGGGGGGGGGGGGGGGGGGGGGGGGGGGGGGGGGGGGGGGGGGGGGGGGGGGGGGGGGGGGGGGGGGGGGGGGGGGGGGGGGGGGGGGGGGGGGGGGGGGGGGGGGGGGGGGGGGGGGGGGGGGGGGGGGGGGGGGGGGGGGGGGGGGGGGGGGGGGGGGGGGGGGGGGGGGGGGGGGGGGGGGGGGGGGGGGGGGGGGGGGGGGGGGGGGGGGGGGGGGGGGGGGGGGGGGGGGGGGGGGGGGGGGGGGGGGGGGGGGGGGGGGGGGGGGGGGGGGGGGGGGGGGGGGGGGGGGGGGGGGGGGGGGGGGGGGGGGGGGGGGGGGGGGGGGGGGGGGGGGGGGGGGGGGGGGGGGGGGGGGGGGGGGGGGGGGGGGGGGGGGGGGGGGGGGGGGGGGGGGGGGGGGGGGGGGGGGGGGGGGGGGGGGGGGGGGGGGGGGGGGGGGGGGGGGGGGGGGGGGGGGGGGGGGGGGGGGGGGGGGGGGGGGGGGGGGGGGGGGGGGGGGGGGGGGGGGGGGGGGGGGGGGGGGGGGGGGGGGGGGGGGGGGGGGGGGGGGGGGGGGGGGGGGGGGGGGGGGGGGGGGGGGGGGGGGGGGGGGGGGGGGGGGGGGGGGGGGGGGGGGGGGGGGGGGGGGGGGGGGGGGGGGGGGGGGGGGGGGGGGGGGGGGGGGGGGGGGGGGGGGGGGGGGGGGGGGGGGGGGGGGGGGGGGGGGGGGGGGGGGGGGGGGGGGGGGGGGGGGGGGGGGGGGGGGGGGGGGGGGGGGGGGGGGGGGGGGGGGGGGGGGGGGGGGGGGGGGGGGGGGGGGGGGGGGGGGGGGGGGGGGGGGGGGGGGGGGGGGGGGGGGGGGGGGGGGGGGGGGGGGGGGGGGGGGGGGGGGGGGGGGGGGGGGGGGGGGGGGGGGGGGGGGGGGGGGGGGGGGGGGGGGGGGGGGGTGATTCTCCAGGCTGTTGGACTATGTGACTTAGGTCATCGGCGTCTGGTGGCCGGACATAGGTACCTTGGAAGTTGTCAAGAAAAGCTTCTTCCAAGTCCTCCCAGCTACCGATGGAATTTTCAGGCAGGTTGTTTAACCAGTGTCTAGCTGGCCCTTTGAGCTTTAGTGGGAGGTATTTGATGGCGTGGAGATCGTCTCCTCGAGCCATATGGATGTGGAGAATACAATCCTCGATCCATACTGCGGGATCGGTTATTCCGTCGTATGATTCAATATTGACGGGCTTGAACCCCTCGGGGAATTCATGATCCAGTACTTCATCTATGAAGCAGAGAGGGTGTGCGGCGCCTCTATATCGGGTCGCGTCGCGGCGCACCTCCGATGAAGTCCGCCTGCGGTTATCGGCCCGGGCGTGACTAGGTTTGTCACGTCCGAATAGGTAGCCGTCGTCGCGAGTCAAAAGGCGTCCTCGCGATCCGTAGATTGATCTGGTGTGTCCTGCTCTACTGTCCAGGTCCTGCCGAAGGTCGTATGTATAGTCCCGAGCTGTTTTGTCTCTGTTTTTACGAGGCGGTGGGGCGGGCTGCTGTTCGGCCTGAGTTGCCGTTTTATCCCCACCGCGGGGTGGTCGGTCCGCCGCACTATCCCGACCACGTGGTGGTCATTCCACATTGCACGAGGGAGGTATGGGCTCTGGCGCCTCCTCATCGAACTGAGGTAGCAGTCTGTGTTTCGGGTAACTCTTGGCGGGGGGGGGGGGGGGGGGGGGGGGGGGGGGGGGGGGGGGGGGGGGGGGGGGGGGGGGGGGGGGGGGGGGGGGGGGGGGGGGGGGGGGGGGGGGGGGGGGGGGGGGGGGGGGGGGGGGGGGGGGGGGGGGGGGGGGGGGGGGGGGGGGTCAAGGGGTGCCTTAGGCACGATGAAATCCTCGTTGCCGAGGCTCTCCTCATCCTCGGAGGGTGGATGGTAACTATCGTCATCCGGGTCGTTGGGCATGGCCTGTTTATCAGGGTTAACTTGCCTGTTGTCTTGTTCCTCCTGTTCGGATGTTGCTCCAACAGGGTCTTCATTATTTTCGGCGTCGTCCGGAGTACTATTTTCTCCGGTGCCAGTGTTGCTGTCCTTTGAGCGACGTGACTTAGAACGGCGTTTAGGGCGCCGGCGCTTGGACTGTGTCTCAGAAGGTTTATTCGCAACTGGGTCTTCTTTGTCATTGTCGCTAGCTTTTTTAGGTGTGTCAACCATGTACACATCATACGAAGAGGTGGCCGTCCAACATCCAGTGAATGGCGGGTCGTGGCCTTTCTCCTTGTTGGCATCATCATCCATACCGTCGATGTCTTCGGAGCCATAATCAAGCACGTCGGTTAAGTCCTCGACAGTGGCTATGAAGTGGGTGGCGGGTGGGAAGCGAAATTCTCCATCATCAGCCTCTAGTTTGAACCGGACATAGTTCGGCTATGAGTCCCCCGCCAAGGACAGGTTTTTTAATGAATCTAGAACATCGCCCAAGGGCGAGTGTTGGAAGACGTCTATGGCGCTGAACTCGAAGATCGATGACTGATCCAGCTCGGTGTCCGCAGGCGTACGCGGTTCAGAACTTATAGCCGGAAATGAGTCTGGAATTCCGTTGACGCAGATATTCCCAGGTGTTGAGTCTGTGTGCGGCTCCAACGCCGCGGACTCCATGGCTTCGGATGGCGCGATATGCTCCAGATCTAAGGCCGTAGCAGTTACAGGAACCATCTCCTAAATATGGTCTGATGACAGATTTAAGTCATGTTCATCGGAGCGAGGGGGAGCGATCACCGTGGTCTCAAATCTGTTGAAGATCAAGTCTCCATGGATATCTGCAACGTAGTTCAAGCTTCCGAATCTGACCTGGTGGCTAGGGGCGTAGCTATCGATCTGCTCCAGATGGCCAAGCGAGTTGGCCCGCAGTACGAAGTCGCCGAATACGAAAATCTGTCCGGGGAGGAAGGTTTCTCCTTGGATAGCATCACTATCAACGATTGAAGGGGCCATCGAACCTTTCGTTGACGGCACAGTGGAACTCTCAATGAAAGCACCAATGTCGGTGTCAGAACCGGCGGATCTCGGGTAGGGGGTCCCAAACTATGCGTCTAAGGTCGATGGTTACAGGAGACGGGGGACACGATGTTTACC
>JAAAWM010008634.1:0-15585 GCA_036873465.1 Thinopyrum obtusiflorum
GGGCTCCTGTTCAACCACCCCTCCACGGGCTACTGTTCATCTAGCCCTCCACCGTCTACTGTTCATCCAGCCCTCCACGGGGTGGTCTTGTTCATCCAGCCCTCCACGGGGTCCTGTTCATCCAGTCCCTACCGGCTTGATTGATCGGGGTCCTGTTCATCCAGAGGCAACACCACGGGGTCCTGTTCATCCACCCCCATCGGGAACTGTTCATCCAACCCCCCCAGCAACGCTCACTGTTCATCCAGAGGCAGCATCGATCGGCTTCAATTAGCAGCAGTAGCGAAGGAATCGCTCGATCGGGTTCAGTTAACAGCCATCGATCGATCGCTCGGGTTCAGTAACGCGTAGCCTGCAGTGCAATCGCTCGGGTTCAGTTAGAGCCCAACGCCTCGCTCGGGTTCACTTAGAGCCCAATGCCTCGCACCCACGCGCGTGCGTGTACGAGAGAAACGCGCATCGCTCGGCCCCGACCACCCACCGTAACTGGGAACACCCCGATATTTTCCTCGCCCTCGCTTCTACCACGGTTTTCTCCATCATGGACAGCCCAAAGAATGGCATGCAGCTGCGTCTCCAGCCCGCCCAGGACGAAAAGCCCATTTTCTGTCATGATTTTTTGTCATAGAAGTAGGAGCCCACCACATCTATGATGATACCGGGTTTTGTCACAATTATCGTCATAGAAGTGTCATAAGTATGACAGGAAAAAAATTCGTTCGGCCCAGAATGTCACGGATGTGTCTTTTTTTTGTAGTGTACCCAGGTTCGGGGCTCTCCGGAGAGATAACACCCCTAGTCCTGCCGAGTGTAGTTTATATGTAACAGTACAGGGTTGCTCCTAGAGCTGTATGGAGGAAGAAGGAAGGCGAGCCAGGGCTTAGGCTGTTCCCTCTCCTCGGGTGTTGCTTCCTAGGTGTGTGTGATCGCCTGTGCGAATGAAGGAGTTGCCCGTATGCAGGAGGGTGATACGTCTCCAACGTATCTATAATTTTTGATTGTTCCATGCTATTATATATTCTGTTTTAGATGTTTAATGGGCTTTATTATACACTTTTATATTATTTTTGGGACTAACCTATTAACCCAAGGCCCAGTGCAAATTGCTGTTTTTTTGCCTATTTCAGTGTTTCGCAGAAAAGGAATATCAAACGGAATCCAAACGGAATGAAACCTTCGGGAACGTGATTTTTGGAACAAACGTGATCCAGAGGACTTGGAGTGGATGTCAAGCAATCAACGAGGAGGCCACGAGGCAGGGAGGCGCGCCTGCCCCCCTGGGCGCGCCCCCACCCTCGTGGGCCCCTCGTAGCTCTCCTGACCGACTTCCTTCACCTATATATACTCATATAACCTGGAAACATCAGAACAGACCACGAAACCCTATTTCCACTGCCGCAACCTTCTGTACCCGTGAGATCCCATCTTGGGGCCTTTTCTGGCGCTCCGCCGGAGGAGGCATTGATCACAGAGGGCTTCTACATCAACACCATGGCCTCTCCGATGATGTGTGAGTAGTTTACGGGGGGGGGGGGGGGGGGGGGGGGGGGGGGGGGGGGGGGGGGGGGGGGGGGGGGGGGGGGGGGGGGGGGGGGGGGGGGGGGGGGGGGGGGGGGGGGGGGGGGGGGGGGGGGGGGGGGGGGGGGGGGGGGGGGGGGGGGGGGGGGGGGGGGGGGGGGGGGGGGGGGGGGGGGGGGGGGGGGGGGGGGGGGGGGGGGGGGGGGGGGGGGGGGGGGGGGGGGGGGGGGGGGGGGGGGGGGGGGGGGGGGGGGGGGGGGGGGGGGGGGGGGGGGGGGGGGGGGGGGGGGGGGGGGGGGGGGGGGGGGGGGGGGGGGGGGGGGGGGGGGGGGGGGGGGGGGGGGGGGGGGGGGGGGGGGGGGGGGGGGGGGGGGGGGGGGGGGGGGGGGGGGGGGGGGGGGGGGGGGGGGGGGGGGGGGGGGGGGGGGGGGGGGGGGGGGGGGGGGGGGGGGGGGGGGGGGGGGGGGGGGGGGGGGGGGGGGGGGGGGGGGGGGGGGGGGGGGGGGGGGGGGGGGGGGGGGGGGGGGGGGGGGGGGGGGGGGGGGGGGGGGGGGGGGGGGGGGGGGGGGGGGGGGGGGGGGGGGGGGGGGGGGGGGGGGGGGGGGGGGGGGGGGGGGGGGGGGGGGGGGGGGGGGGGGGGGGGGGGGGGGGGGGGGGGGGGGGGGGGGGGGGGGGGGGGGGGGGGGGGGGGGGGGGGGGGGGGGGGGGGGGGGGGGGGGGGGGGGGGGGGGGGGGGGGGGGGGGGGGGGGGGGGGGGGGGGGGGGGGGGGGGGGGGGGGGGGGGGGGGGGGGGGGGGGGGGGGGGGGGGGGGGGGGGGGGGGGGGGGGGGGGGGGGGGGGGGGGGGGGGGGGGGGGGGGGGGGGGGGGGGGGGGGGGGGGGGGGGGGGGGGGGGGGGGGGGGGGGGGGGGGGGGGGGGGGGGGGGGGGGGGGGGGGGGGGGGGGGGGGGGGGGGGGGGGGGGGGGGGGGGGGGGGGGGGGGGGGGGGGGGGGGGGGGGGGGGGGGGGGGGGGGGGGGGGGGGGGGGGGGGGGGGGGGGGGGGGGGGGGGGGGGGGGGGGGGGGGGGGGGGGGGGGGGGGGGGGGGGGGGGGGGGGGGGGGGGGGGGGGGGGGGGGGGGGGGGGGGGGGGGGGGGGGGGGGGGGGGGGGGGGGGGGGGGGGGGGGGGGGGGGGGGGGGGGGGGGGGGGGGGGGGGGGGGGGGGGGGGGGGGGGGGGGGGGGGGGGGGGGGGGGGGGGGGGGGGGGGGGGGGGGGGGGGGGGGGGGGGGGGGGGGGGGGGGGGGGGGGGGGGGGGGGGGGGGGGGGGGGGGGGGGGGGGGGGGGGGGGGGGGGGGGGGGGGGGGGGGGGGGGGGGGGGGGGGGGGGGGGGGGGGGGGGGGGGGGGGGGGGGGGGGGGGGGGGGGGGGGGGGGGGGGGGGGGGGGGGGGGGGGGGGGGGGGGGGGGGGGGGGGGGGGGGGGGGGGGGGGGGGGGGGGGGGGGGGGGGGGGGGGGGGGGGGGGGGGGGGGGGGGGGGGGGGGGGGGGGGGGGGGGGGGGGGGGGGGGGGGGGGGGGGGGGGGGGGGGGGGGGGGGGGGGGGGGGGGGGGGGGGGGGGGGGGGGGGGGGGGGGGGGGGGGGGGGGGGGGGGGGGGGGGGGGGGGGGGGGGGGGGGGGGGGGGGGGGGGGGGGGGGGGGGGGGGGGGGGGGGGGGGGGGGGGGGGGGGGGGGGGGGGGGGGGGGGGGGGGGGGGGGGGGGGGGGGGGGGGGGGGGGGGGGGGGGGGGGGGGGGGGGGGGGGGGGGGGGGGGGGGGGGGGGGGGGGGGGGGGGGGGGGGGGGGGGGGGGGGGGGGGGGGGGCGTACAGTCCACGTCCGATGGAAGCCATTCCTTGACCACGTTGACCACGCCGCACCGAGAGCACCAGGGCGGTGGATGACGGCGAGGCCTAGGAAGGGGATGACGCGGAGCCGGGGAACACGCGGCAGTGGATGCCCACGCGTAGAGGAGTATGAGGGTTCACTGGTTCGCTGCGGTGTGAGGCTGTCGTCGCCGCAGAATAACAGGGGGTGTGGGTGAGTAGAGGGATGGCCTGGCCAGCGGTGGGAGTAGTAGGGGGCAGTGAGGCCTCTGCCGCATCGCAGTCGGCCACGGGAGGCAGGAGCACGCGGCACGACCGGCGCTGGTTTGGGCGGCTGGAGCAAGAAGACCAGAGGTTGAAGAAGCACTACGGCTGTTGGATGGACATCGTACGGTCAGTGGAGCTAGAATCGTGCATATTGACTAAGTTGACAAAGCCCTACGTCCCCGTCAACTTAGTAGGCCCACAAGTCAGCCTGCCACTATACTGGGTCCCAGCTAGCAGGGGGGTATTCATTTTTTTGTGCGTAATAAGGAGGCACTTCCTTGCGTGCGAAGATATAGCTGGTGGGTCCAAGCTGTCAGCGGCGGTAGCTTTTTTTGCGAAATACAGAGGCCCTTTCGGTGGGTCCCAGATGTCAGGTGGAGGAATCATTATTTTGTGCGTAATAAGGAGGCATTTCCTTGCATGCGGCCGTGGACCCAACTGTCAGCCTCTCCACGTACAGTCCACTTCAGATGCATGTCGGTCGTTGACCACGTTGACCAGGCCGCGCCGAGAGCACCAGGGCGGTGGACGATGGTGAGGCCTAGGAAGGAAACAACACGGAGGCAGGGAAGACTCGGTAGTTGTTTCCCACGCAGAGGGGAGTACGACTGTATGAGGGTTTACTGGTTCGTCTGCCGTCGCCGGAGAATAACAGCAGGTGTGGGTGAGTAGAGGGATGGCTAGGCCAGCGATGGGAGTACGGTGGGGCGGTGAGGCCTGCGCGGCGGCACAGCTGGCCGCGGGGAGGAGGGAGCAGGCAGTCCCGCCGGCGCTTGTTTGAGCAGCTGGAGCAGGAAGAGCAGAGATTGAAGAAGCACGACGGCCGTTGGATGGACATCCAACACTCACTGCTTGTGCGTCAACCTTTTTTTAGGAAAGCCTCAAATCTATGGAAAACATCATACAGCCCATCTGCCATTATTTCTAATAATTTACAGCCCATTTGCTAATTCTTAAGGGTTTTTTTGGAGCCCATATTCTTTTTGTTAGCATTACAGCCCATATTGTGGCCACGGTTAAAAAATTATACGAAATTTTGCATATTTCGGTGCGGTCCGAACTGTTTTTAATCCTGAAATTTCGAGTCACAATCAAACTGATTTTAAAAATAAATGTATATCAATATAAAATCCAACAAATTGTCCACGCATAAAAATCAATGCAATTTAAAATCTCGAAATGAAAAAAAGAAATTTGAAACTAATTGCCGGTTTGATGTGTTTTAAAAATGTACAGCCCATTTCTCATTACTGATAGACCATTTTCTCGGCCAGCCGAATGAAGCTCTCCTCGTCTTGAAAGATTTGCAGCCCAACAGGCCTGACAAAGCGACTTACTTGGCAAATCACAAAAAAACTGGGCTGTGGCCGTGGACCCAGCTGTCAGCCTCTCCACGTACAGTACTCTTCCGATGGAAGTCGGTCGTTGACCACATTGACCACGCCGCGCCGAGAGCACCAAGGCGGTGGACGACGGCGAGGCCTAGGAAGGGGACGACGCCGAGCCGGGGAAGACGCGGGAGTGGATGCCCACGCGGAGAGGAGTACGAGGGTTCACTGGTTCGGCTACGGTGTGAGGCTGCCATCGCCGCAGAATAACAGGGGGTGTGGGTGAGTGGAGGGATGGCCTGGCTAGCGGTGGGAGTAGTATGGGGGCGGTGAGGCCTCCGCGGCAGCACAGCCGGCCACGGGAGGCAGGAGCAGGCGGTAGGACCGGCGCTACTTTGGGCGGCTAGAGCAAGAAGACCAGAGGTTGAAGAAGCACTAAGGCCGTTGGATGGACATCGTGGGGGGGGGGGGGGGGGGGGGGGGGGGGGGGGGGGGGGGGGGGGGGGGGGGGGGGGGGGGGGGGGGGGGGGGGGGGGGGGGGGGGGGGGGGGGGGGGGGGGGGGGGGGGGGGGGGGGGGGGGGGGGGGGGGGGGGGGGGGGGGGGGGGGGGGGGGGGGGGGGGGGGGGGGGGGGGGGGGGGGGGGGGGGGGGGGGGGGGGGGGGGGGGGGGGGGGGGGGGGGGGGGGGGGGGGGGGGGGGGGGGGGGGGGGGGGGGGGGGGGGGGGGGGGGGGGGGGGGGGGGGGGGGGGGGGGGGGGGGGGGGGGGGGGGGGGGGGGGGGGGGGGGGGGGGGGGGGGGGGGGGGGGGGGGGGGGGGGGGGGGGGGGGGGGGGGGGGGGGGGGGGGGGGGGGGGGGGGGGGGGGGGGGGGGGGGGGGGGGGGGGGGGGGGGGGGGGGGGGGGGGGGGGGGGGGGGGGGGGGGGGGGGGGGGGGGGGGGGGGGGGGGGGGGGGGGGGGGGGGGGGGGGGGGGGGGGGGGGGGGGGGGGGGGGGGGGGGGGGGGGGGGGGGGGGGGGGGGGGGGGGGGGGGGGGGGGGGGGGGGGGGGGGGGGGGGGGGGGGGGGGGGGGGGGGGGGGGGGGGGGGGGGGGGGGGGGGGGGGGGGGGGGGGGGGGGGGGGGGGGGGGGGGGGGGGGGGGGGGGGGGGGGGGGGGGGGGGGGGGGGGGGGGGGGGGGGGGGGGGGGGGGGGGGGGGGGGGGGGGGGGGGGGGGGGGGGGGGGGGGGGGGGGGGGGGGGGGGGGGGGGGGGGGGGGGGGGGGGGGGGGGGGGGGGGGGGGGGGGGGGGGGGGGGGGGGGGGGGGGGGGGGGGGGGGGGGGGGGGGGGGGGGGGGGGGGGGGGGGGGGGGGGGGGGGGGGGGGGGGGGGGGGGGGGGGGGGGGGGGGGGGGGGGGGGGGGGGGGGGGGGGGGGGGGGGGGGGGGGGGGGGGGGGGGGGGGGGGGGGGGGGGGGGGGGGGGGGGGGGGGGGGGGGGGGGGGGGGGGGGGGGGGGGGGGGGGGGGGGGGGGGGGGGGGGGGGGGGGGGGGGGGGGGGGGGGGGGGGGGGGGGGGGGGGGGGGGGGGGGGGGGGGGGGGGGGGGGGGGGGGGGGGGGGGGGGGGGGGGGGGGGGGGGGGGGGGGGGGGGGGGGGGGGGGGGGGGGGGGGGGGGGGGGGGGGGGGGGGGGGGGGGGGGGGGGGGGGGGGGGGGGGGGGGGGGGGGGGGGGGGGGGGGGGGGGGGGGGGGGGGGGGGGGGGGGGGGGGGGGGGGGGGGGGGGGGGGGGGGGGGGGGGGGGGGGGGGGGGGGGGGGGGGGGGGGGGGGGGGGGGGGGGGGGGGGGGGGGGGGGGGGGGGGGGGGGGGGGGGGGGGGGGGGGGGGGGGGGGGGGGGGGGGGGGGGGGGGGGGGGGGGGGGGGGGGGGGGGGGGGGGGGGGGGGGGGGGGGGGGGGGGGGGGGGGGGGGGGGGGGGGGGGGGGGGGGGGGGGGGGGGGGGGGGGGGGGGGGGGGGGGGGGGGGGGGGGGGGGGGGGGGGGGGGGGGGGGGGGGGGGGGGGGGGGGGGGGGGGGGGGGGGGGGGGGGGGGGGGGGGGGGGGGGGGGGGGGGGGGGGGGGGGGGGGGGGGGGGGGGGGGGGGGGGGGGGGGGGGGGGGGGGGGGGGGGGGGGGGGGGGGGGGGGGGGGGGGGGGGGGGGGGGGGGGGGGGGGGGGGGGGGGGGGGGGGGGGGGGGGGGGGGGGGGGGGGGGGGGGGGGGGGGGGGGGGGGGGGGGGGGGGGGGGGGGGGGGGGGGGGGGGGGGGGGGGGGGGGGGGGGGGGGGGGGGGGGGGGGGGGGGGGGGGGGGGGGGGGGGGGGGGGGGGGGGGGGGGGGGGGGGGGGGGGGGGGGGGGGGGGGGGGGGGGGGGGGGGGGGGGGGGGGGGGGGGGGGGGGGGGGGGGGGGGGGGGGGGGGGGGGGGGGGGGGGGGGGGGGGGGGGGGGGGGGGGGGGGGGGGGGGGGGGGGGGGGGGGGGGGGGGGGGGGGGGGGGGGGGGGGGGGGGGGGGGGGGGGGGGGGGGGGGGGGGGGGGGGGGGGGGGGGGGGGGGGGGGGGGGGGGGGGGGGGGGGGGGGGGGGGGGGGGGGGGGGGGGGGGGGGGGGGGGGGGGGGGGGGGGGGGGGGGGGGGGGGGGGGGGGGGGGGGGGGGGGGGGGGGGGGGGGGGGGGGGGGGGGGGGGGGGGGGGGGGGGGGGGGGGGGGGGGGGGGGGGGGGGGGGGGGGGGGGGGGGGGGGGGGGGGGGGGGGGGGGGGGGGGGGGGGGGGGGGGGGGGGGGGGGGGGGGGGGGGGGGGGGGGGGGGGGGGGGGGGGGGGGGGGGGGGGGGGGGGGGGGGGGGGGGGGGGGGGGGGGGGGGGGGGGGGGGGGGGGGGGGGGGGGGGGGGGGGGGGGGGGGGGGGGGGGGGGGGGGGGGGGGGGGGGGGGGGGGGGGGGGGGGGGGGGGGGGGGGGGGGGGGGGGGGGGGGGGGGGGGGGGGGGGGGGGGGGGGGGGGGGGGGGGGGGGGGGGGGGGGGGGGGGGGGGGGGGGGGGGGGGGGGGGGGGGGGGGGGGGGGGGGGGGGGGGGGGGGGGGGGGGGGGGGGGGGGGGGGGGGGGGGGGGGGGGGGGGGGGGGGGGGGGGGGGGGGGGGGGGGGGGGGGGGGGGGGGGGGGGGGGGGGGGGGGGGGGGGGGGGGGGGGGGGGGGGGGGGGGGGGGGGGGGGGGGGGGGGGGGGGGGGGGGGGGGGGGGGGGGGGGGGGGGGGGGGGGGGGGGGGGGGGGGGGGGGGGGGGGGGGGGGGGGGGGGGGGGGGGGGGGGGGGGGGGGGGGGGGGGGGGGGGGGGGGGGGGGGGGGGGGGGGGGGGGGGGGGGGGGGGGGGGGGGGGGGGGGGGGGGGGGGGGGGGGGGGGGGGGGGGGGGGGGGGGGGGGGGGGGGGGGGGGGGGGGGGGGGGGGGGGGGGGGGGGGGGGGGGGGGGGGGGGGGGGGGGGGGGGGGGGGGGGGGGGGGGGGGGGGGGGGGGGGGGGGGGGGGGGGGGGGGGGGGGGGGGGGGGGGGGGGGGGGGGGGGGGGGGGGGGGGGGGGGGGGGGGGGGGGGGGGGGGGGGGGGGGGGGGGGGGGGGGGGGGGGGGGGGGGGGGGGGGGGGGGGGGGGGGGGGGGGGGGGGGGGGGGGGGGGGGGGGGGGGGGGGGGGGGGGGGGGGGGGGGGGGGGGGGGGGGGGGGGGGGGGGGGGGGGGGGGGGGGGGGGGGGGGGGGGGGGGGGGGGGGGGGGGGGGGGGGGGGGGGGGGGGGGGGGGGGGGGGGGGGGGGGGGGGGGGGGGGGGGGGGGGGGGGGGGGGGGGGGGGGGGGGGGGGGGGGGGGGGGGGGGGGGGGGGGGGGGGGGGGGGGGGGGGGGGGGGGGGGGGGGGGGGGGGGGGGGGGGGGGGGGGGGGGGGGGGGGGGGGGGGGGGGGGGGGGGGGGGGGGGGGGGGGGGGGGGGGGGGGGGGGGGGGGGGGGGGGGGGGGGGGGGGGGGGGGGGGGGGGGGGGGGGGGGGGGGGGGGGGGGGGGGGGGGGGGGGGGGGGGGGGGGGGGGGGGGGGGGGGGGGGGGGGGGGGGGGGGGGGGGGGGGGGGGGGGGGGGGGGGGGGGGGGGGGGGGGGGGGGGGGGGGGGGGGGGGGGGGGGGGGGGGGGGGGGGGGGGGGGGGGGGGGGGGGGGGGGGGGGGGGGGGGGGGGGGGGGGGGGGGGGGGGGGGGGGGGGGGGGGGGGGGGGGGGGGGGGGGGGGGGGGGGGGGGGGGGGGGGGGGGGGGGGGGGGGGGGGGGGGGGGGGGGGGGGGGGGGGGGGGGGGGGGGGGGGGGGGGGGGGGGGGGGGGGGGGGGGGGGGGGGGGGGGGGGGGGGGGGGGGGGGGGGGGGGGGGGGGGGGGGGGGGGGGGGGGGGGGGGGGGGGGGGGGGGGGGGGGGGGGGGGGGGGGGGGGGGGGGGGGGGGGGGGGGGGGGGGGGGGGGGGGGGGGGGGGGGGGGGGGGGGGGGGGGGGGGGGGGGGGGGGGACAATCAATAAATAAATCATGCTCCGACTTCATCACATAACGGTTCACCATACTTGCATGCTACAGGAATCACAAACTTTAACACAAGTATTTCTCAAATTCACAACTACTCAACTAGCACAACTTTAATATCACCATCTTCATATCTCAAAACAATTATCAAGCATCAAACTTCTCATAGTATTCAACACACTCATAAGAGAATTTTATTATTAATCTTGTGTACCTAGCATATAAGGATTTTTTAAGAAAATTACCATGCTAGTTAAGACTCTCAAAATAATCCAAGTGAAGCATGAGAGATCAATAGTTTCTATAAAACAAATCCACCACCGTTCTCTAAAAGATATAAGTGAAGTACTAGAGCAGAACTATATAACTCAAAAGATATAAGCAAAGCACGTAGAGTATTCTAATAAATTCCAAATCATGTATGGCTCTCTCAAAAGGTGTGTACAACAAGGATGATTGTGGTAAACTAAAAAGTAAAGACTCAAATCATACAAGACGCTCCAAGCAAAACACATATCATGTGGCGAATAAAAATATAGCTCCAAGTAAAGTTATCGATAGAAGTAGATGAAAGAGGGGATGCCTTCCGGGGAATCCCCAAGCTTTGGACTTTAGGTGTCCTTAGATTATCTTGGGGGTGCCATGGGCATCCCCAAGCTTAGGCTCTTGCCACTCCTTGTTCCATAATCCATCAAATCTTTCACCCAAAACTTGAAATCTTCACAACACAAAACTCAGCAGAAAATCTCGTGAGCTCCGTTAGCGAAAGAAAACAAAGGACCACTTCACGGTACTGTAATGAACTCATTCTTTATGGGGGGGGGGGGGGGGGGGGGGGGGGGGGGGGGGGGGGGGGGGGGGGGGGGGGGGGGGGGGGGGGGTAGATTCATCAAAATAAGCAAACAACACACGAAAAACAGAATCTGTCAAAAAAAGAACAGTCTGAAGTAATCTGTATCAAACGAATACTTCTGGAACTCCAAAAATTCTTAAATAAATTGATGGACGTGTGGAATTTATCTATTAATCAGCTGCAAAAATAATCAACCTAAAATCACTCTCCAGTAAAAAAATGGCAGCTAATCTCGTGAGCGCTAAAGTTTCTGTTTTTTACAGCAAGATCGCAAAGACTTCACCCAAGTCTTCCCAAAGGTTCTACTTGGCACAAACACTAATTAAAACATAAAACCACATATAAACAGAGGCTAGATGAATTATTTATTACTAAATAGGAACAAAATAAAATTGGGTTGCCTCCCAACAAGCGCTATCGTTTAACGCCCCTAGCTAGGCATAAAGCAAGAATAGATCTAGGTATTGTCATCTTTGGTATGCAATCCATATGTGGCTCTCATAATAGATTCATATGGTAATTTAATTTTCTTTCTAGGAAAGTGTTACATGCCTTTCCATAACAGAAATTGGAATCTAATATTTCCTTCTTTCATGTCAATAATTGCACCGATCGTTGGGGGGGGGGGGGGGGGGGGGGGGGGGGGGGGGGGGGGGGGGGGGGGGGGGGGGGGGGGGGGGGGGGGGGGGGGGGGGGGGGGGGGGGGGGGGGGGGGGGGGGGGGGGGGGGGGGGGGGGGGGGGGGGGGGGGGGGGGGGGGGGGGGGGGGGGGGGGGGGGGGGGGGGGGGGGGGGGGGGGGGGGGGGGGGGGGGGGGGGGGGGGGGGGGGGGGGGGGGGGGGGGGGGGGGGGGGGGGGGGGGGGGGGGGGGGGGGGGGGGGGGGGGGGGGGGGGGGGGGGGGGGGGGGGGGGGGGGGGGGGGGGGGGGGGGGGGGGGGGGGGGGGGGGGGGGGGGGGGGGGGGGGGGGGGGGGGGGGGGGGGGGGGGGGGGGGGGGGGGGGGGGGGGGGGGGGGGGGGGGGGGGGGGGGGGGGGGGGGGGGGGGGGGGGGGGGGGGGGGGGGGGGGGGGGGGGGGGGGGGGGGGGGGGGGGGGGGGGGGGGGGGGGGGGGGGGGGGGGGGGGGGGGGGGGGGGGGGGGGGGGGGGGGGGGGGGGGGGGGGGGGGGGGGGGGGGGGGGGGGGGGGGGGGGGGGGGGGGGGGGGGGGGGGGGGGGGGGGGGGGGGGGGGGGGGGGGGGGGGGGGGGGGGGGGGGGGGGGGGGGGGGGGGGGGGGGGGGGGGGGGGGGGGGGGGGGGGGGGGGGGGGGGGGGGGGGGGGGGGGGGGGGGGGGGGGGGGGGGGGGGGGGGGGGGGGGGGGGGGGGGGGGGGGGGGGGGGGGGGGGGGGGGGGGGGGGGGGGGGGGGGGGGGGGGGGGGGGGGGGGGGGGGGGGGGGGGGGGGGGGGGGGGGGGGGGGGGGGGGGGGGGGGGGGGGGGGGGGGGGGGGGGGGGGGGGGGGGGGGGGGGGGGGGGGGGGGGGGGGGGGGGGGGGGGGGGGGGGGGGGGGGGGGGGGGGGGGGGGGGGGGGGGGGGGGGGGGGGGGGGGGGGGGGGGGGGGGGGGGGGGGGGGGGGGGGGGGGGGGGGGGGGGGGGGGGGGGGGGGGGGGGGGGGGGGGGGGGGGGGGGGGGGGGGGGGGGGGGGGGGGGGGGGGGGGGGGGGGGGGGGGGGGGGGGGGGGGGGGGGGGGGGGGGGGGGGGGGGGGGGGGGGGGGGGGGGGGGGGGGGGGGGGGGGGGGGGGGGGGGGGGGGGGGGGGGGGGGGGGGGGGGGGGGGGGGGGGGGGGGGGGGGGGGGGGGGGGGGGGGGGGGGGGGGGGGGGGGGGGGGGGGGGGGGGGGGGGGGGGGGGGGGGGGGGGGGGGGGGGGGGGGGGGGGGGGGGGGGGGGGGGGGGGGGGGGGGGGGGGGGGGGGGGGGGGGGGGGGGGGGGGGGGGGGGGGGGGGGGGGGGGGGGGGGGGGGGGGGGGGGGGGGGGGGGGGGGGGGGGGGGGGGGGGGGGGGGGGGGGGGGGGGGGGGGGGGGGGGGGGGGGGGGGGGGGGGGGGGGGGGGGGGGGGGGGGGGGGGGGGGGGGGGGGGGGGGGGGGGGGGGGGGGGGGGGGGGGGGGGGGGGGGGGGGGGGGGGGGGGGGGGGGGGGGGGGGGGGGGGGGGGGGGGGGGGGGGGGGGGGGGGGGGGGGGGGGGGGGGGGGGGGGGGGGGGGGGGGGGGGGGGGGGGGGGGGGGGGGGGGGGGGGGGGGGGGGGGGGGGGGGGGGGGGGGGGGGGGGGGGGGGGGGGGGGGGGGGGGGGGGGGGGGGGGGGGGGGGGGGGGGGGGGGGGGGGGGGGGGGGGGGGGGGGGGGGGGGGGGGGGGGGGGGGGGGGGGGGGGGGGGGGGGGGGGGGGGGGGGGGGGGGGGGGGGGGGGGGGGGGGGGGGGGGGGGGGGGGGGGGGGGGGGGGGGGGGGGGGGGGGGGGGGGGGGGGGGGGGGGGGGGGGGGGGGGGGGGGGGGGGGGGGGGGGGGGGGGGGGGGGGGGGGGGGGGGGGGGGGGGGGGGGGGGGGGGGGGGGGGGGGGGGGGGGGGGGGGGGGGGGGGGGGGGGGGGGGGGGGGGGGGGGGGGGGGGGGGGGGGGGGGGGGGGGGGGGGGGGGGGGGGGGGGGGGGGGGGGGGGGGGGGGGGGGGGGGGGGGGGGGGGGGGGGGGGGGGGGGGGGGGGGGGGGGGGGGGGGGGGGGGGGGGGGGGGGGGGGGGGGGGGGGGGGGGGGGGGGGGGGGGGGGGGGGGGGGGGGGGGGGGGGGGGGGGGGGGGGGGGGGGGGGGGGGGGGGGGGGGGGGGGGGGGGGGGGGGGGGGGGGGGGGGGGGGGGGGGGGGGGGGGGGGGGGGGGGGGGGGGGGGGGGGGGGGGGGGGGGGGGGGGGGGGGGGGGGGGGGGGGGGGGGGGGGGGGGGGGGGGGGGGGGGGGGGGGGGGGGGGGGGGGGGGGGGGGGGGGGGGGGGGGGGGGGGGGGGGGGGGGGGGGGGGGGGGGGGGGGGGGGGGGGGGGGGGGGGGGGGGGGGGGGGGGGGGGGGGGGGGGGGGGGGGGGGGGGGGGGGGGGGGGGGGGGGGGGGGGGGGGGGGGGGGGGGGGGGGGGGGGGGGGGGGGGGGGGGGGGGGGGGGGGGGGGGGGGGGGGGGGGGGGGGGGGGGGGGGGGGGGGGGGGGGGGGGGGGGGGGGGGGGGGGGGGGGGGGGGGGGGGGGGGGGGGGGGGGGGGGGGGGGGGGGGGGGGGGGGGGGGGGGGGGGGGGGGGGGGGGGGGGGGGGGGGGGGGGGGGGGGGGGGGGGGGGGGGGGGGGGGGGGGGGGGGGGGGGGGGGGGGGGGGGGGGGGGGGGGGGGGGGGGGGGGGGGGGGGGGGGGGGGGGGGGGGGGGGGGGGGGGGGGGGGGGGGGGGGGGGGGGGGGGGGGGGGGGGGGGGGGGGGGGGGGGGGGGGGGGGGGGGGGGGGGGGGGGGGGGGGGGGGGGGGGGGGGGGGGGGGGGGGGGGGGGGGGGGGGGGGGGGGGGGGGGGGGGGGGGGGGGGGGGGGGGGGGGGGGGGGGGGGGGGGGGGGGGGGGGGGGGGGGGGGGGGGGGGGGGGGGGGGGGGGGGGGGGGGGGGGGGGGGGGGGGGGGGGGGGGGGGGGGGGGGGGGGGGGGGGGGGGGGGGGGGGGGGGGGGGGGGGGGGGGGGGGGGGGGGGGGGGGGGGGGGGGGGGGGGGGGGGGGGGGGGGGGGGGGGGGGGGGGGGGGGGGGGGGGGGGGGGGGGGGGGGGGGGGGGGGGGGGGGGGGGGGGGGGGGGGGGGGGGGGGGGGGGGGGGGGGGGGGGGGGGGGGGGGGGGGGGGGGGGGGGGGGGGGGGGGGGGGGGGGGGGGGGGGGGGGGGGGGGGGGGGGGGGTTTTTATTTGGAGAGTTATATTTAGTTAATTATTTTTTAATATGATTAATAGATAAATTCCTCACGTCCAGCAATTTATTTTAGAATTTTTGGGGTTCCAGATATTGCGCTAGCTACAGATTACTACAGACTGTTCTGTTTTTGACAGATTCTGTTTTTCGTGTGTTGTTTGCTTATTTTGATGAATCTATGATAAACCATAGAGAAGTTGGAATACAGTAGGTATAACACCCATATAAATAAATAATGAGTTCATTACAGTACCTTGAAGTGGTCTTTTGTTTTCTTTCGCTAACTGAGCTCATGAGTTTTTCTACTTTAAGTTTTGTGTTGTGAAGTTTTCAAGTTTTGGGTAAAGATTTGATGGATTATGGAACAAGGAGTGGCAAGAGCCTAAGCTTGGGGATGCCCATGGCACCCCAAGATAATCTAAGGAAACCTAAAAGCCAAAGCTTGGGGATGCCCTGGAAGGCATCCCCTCTTTCGTCTACTTCTATCGGTAACTTTACTTGGAGCTATATTTTTATTCGCCACATGGCATGTATTTTGCTTGGAGCGTCTTGTATGATTTGAGTCTTTGCTTGTTAGTTTACCACAATCATCCTTTGTGTACACACCTTTTGAGAGAGCCATACATGATTTGGAATTTGTTAGAATACTCTATGTGCTTCGCTTATATCTTTTGAGTTACATAATTTTGCTCTAGTGCTTCACTTATATCTTTTAGAGCACGGTGGTGGATTTGTTTTATAGAAACTATTGATCTCTCATACTTCACTTATATTATTTTGAGAGTCTTAATAGCATGGTAATTTGCTTAAAATCTTAATATGCTTGGTATGCAAGATTAATAATAAAACTTTCTTATGAGTGTGTTGAATACTAAGAGAAGTTTGATGCTTGATGATTGTTTTGACATATGGAGGTAATAATATTAAAGTCGTGCTAGTTGAGTAGTTGTGAAATTGAGAAATACTTGTGTTGAAGTTTGCAAGTCCCGTAGCATGCACGTATGGTAAACGTTATGCAACAAATTTGAAACATGAGGTGTTATTTGATTGTCTTCCTTATGAGTGGCGGTCGGGGACGAGCGATGGTCTTAGCCTACCAATCTATCCTCCTAGGAGCATGTGTGTAGTACCGAGGTTTTTGATGACTTGTGGATTTTTGCAATAAGTATGTGAGTTCTTTATGACTAATGTTGAGTCCATGGATTATACGCACTCTCACCCTTCCATCCTTGCTAGCCTCTTCGGTACCGTGCATTGCCCTTTCTCACATTGAGAGTTGGTGCAAACTTCACTGGTGCATCCAAACCCCGTGATATGATACGCTCTTTCACACATAAACCTCCT
>JAAAWM010008635.1:0-15594 GCA_036873465.1 Thinopyrum obtusiflorum
TTGAAAAACTCTTATTCAAGTATCCCTTTATGCTATCCAGAAATTCTATATCACTTCCAATCAGCAATATGTCATCCACATATAATATCAAAAATGCTACTGAGCTCCCACTCACTTTCTTGTAAATACAGGCTTCTCCAAAAGTCTGTATAAAACCAAATGCTTTGATCACACTATCAAAGCGTTTATTCCAACTCCGAGAGGCTTGCACCAGTCCATAAATGGATCGCTGGAGCTTGCACACTTTGTTAGCTCCCTTTGGATCGACAAAACCTTCCGGTTGCATCATATACAACTCTTCTTCCAGAAATCCATTCAGGAATGCAGTTTTTACATCCATTTGCCAAATTTCATAATCATAAAATGCGGCAATTGCTAACATGATTCGGACAGACTTGAGCATCGCTACGGGTGAGAAAGTCTCGTCGTAGTCAATCCCTTGAACTTGTCGAAAACCTTTCGCAACAAGTCGAGCTTTATAGACAGTAACATTACCGTCAGCGTCAGTCTTCTTCTTGAAGATCCATTTATTTTCAATGGCTTGCCGATCATCGGGCAAGTCAACTAAAGTCCATACTTTGTTCTCATACATGGATCCCGTCTCGGATACAAGTACCTTTGGAGACACCTGTAGAGCACCTTTATAATCACCCAGTTACGTTGTTACGTTTGGTAGCACACAAAGTGTTCCTCCGGTAAACGGGAGTTGCATAATCTCATAGTCATAGGAACATGTATAAGTCATGAACAAAGCAATAGCAACATACTAAACGATCGAGTGCTAAGCTAACGGAATGGGTCAAGTCAATCACATCATTCTCCTAATGATGTGATCCCGTTAATCAAATGACAACTCATGTCTATGGCTAGGAAACATAACCATCTTTGATCAACGAGCTAGTCAAGTAGAGGCATACTAGTGACACTCTGTTTGTCTATGTATTCACACATGTATTATGTTTCCGGTTAATACAATTCTAGCATGAATAATAAACATTTATCATTATTTAAGGAAATAAATAATAACTTTATTATTGCCTCTAGGGCATATTTCCTTCAGTCTCCCACTTGCACTAGAGTCAATAATCTAGATTACACAGTAATGATTCTTACACCCATGGAGTCTTGGTGCTGATCACGTTTTGCTCGTGGAAGAGGCTTAGTCAACGGGTCTGCAACATTCAGATCCGTATGTGTCTTGCAAATTTCTATGTCTCCCACCTGGACTAAATCCCGGATGGAATTGAAGCGTCTTTTGATGTGCTTGGTTCTCTTGTGAAATCTGGATTCCGTTGCTAATGCAATTGCACCAGTATTGTCACAAAAGATTTTCATTGGTCCGATGCACTAGGTATGACACCTAGATCGGATATGAACTCCTTCATCCAGACTCCTTCATTTGCTGCTTCCTAAGCAGCTATGTACTCCGCTTCACACGTAGATCCCGCCACGACACTTTGCTTAGAACTGCACCAACTGACAGCTCCATCGTTCAATGTAAACACGTATCCGGTTTGCGATTTAGAATCGTCCGGATCAGTGTCAAAGCTTGCATCAACGTAACCATTTACGATGTGCTCTTTGTCACCTCCATAAACGAGAAACATATCCTTAGTCCTTTTCAGGTATGGGGGGGGGGGGGGGGGGGGGGGGGGGGGGGGGGGGGGGGGGGGGGGGGGGGGGGGGGGGGGGGGGGGGGGGGGGGGGGGGGGGGGGGGGGGGGGGGGGGGGGGGGGGGGGGGGGGGGGGGGGGGGGGGGGGGGGGGGGTAGGGAACATCTTTCATTTTCTCTCTATCTTCTGCAGTGGTCGGGCATTGAGTTTGACTCAACTTCACACCTTGTAATACAGGCAAGAACCCTTTCTTTGCTTGATCCATTTTGAACTTCTTCAAAACTTTATCAAGGTATGTGCTTTGTGAAAGTCCAATTAAGCGTCTTGATCTATCTCTATAGATCTTGATGCCCAATATATATGCAGCTTCACCTAGGTCTTTCATTGAAAAACTCTTATTCAAGTACCCTTTTGTGCTATCCAGAAATTGTATATCATTTCCAATCAACAATATGTCATCCACATATAATATTAGAAATGCTACAGAGCTCACACTCACTTTCTTGTAAATACAGGCTTCTCCAAAAGTCTGTATAAAACCATATGCTTTGATCACACTATCAAAACGTTTATTCCAACTCCGAGATGCTTGCACCAGTCCATAGATGGATCGCTGGAGCTTGCACACTTTGTTAGCATCCTTTGGATCAATAAAACCTTCAGGTTGCATCATATACAACTCTTCTTCCAGAAATCCATTCAGGAATGCAATCTTTACATCCATTTGCCAAATTTCATAATCATAAAATGCAGTAATTGCTAACATGATTCGGACGGACTTAAGCATCGCTACGGGTGAGAATGTCTCATCGTAGTCAACTCCTTGAACTTGTCGAAAACCTTTCGCAACAAGTCGAGCTTTTTAGACAGTAACATTACCGTCAGCGTCAGTCTTCTTCTTGAAGATCCATTTATTCTTGATGGCTTGCCGATCATCGGGCAAGTCAACCAAAGTCCACACTTTGTTCTCATACATGGATCCTATCTCAGATTTCATGGCCTCAAGCCATTTTGCGGAATCTAGGCTCATCATCGCTTCCTCATAGTTCGTAGGTTCGTCATGGTCAAGTAACATGACCTCCAGAACTGGATTACCGTACCACTCTGGTGCGGATCTTACTCTGGTTGACCTACGAGGTTCGGTAGTAACTTGATCTGAAGTTACATGATCATCATCATTAGCTTCCTCACTAGTTGGTGTAGGAGTCACAGTAACAGTTTTCTGTGATGAACTACTTTCCAATAAGGGAGTAGGTACAGTTACCTCATCAAGTTCTACTTTCCTCCCACTCACTTCTTTCGAGAGAAACTCCTTCTCTAGAAAGGATCCATTCTTAGCAGCGAATTTCTTGCCTTCAGATCTGTGATAGAAGGTGTACCCAACAGTCTCCTTTGGGTATCCTATAAAGACACATTTCTCTGATTTGGGTTCGAGCTTATCAGGTTGAAGCTTTTTCACATAAGCATCGCATCCCCAAACTTTAAGAAACGATAACTTTGGTTTCTTGCCAAACCACAGTTCATAAGGCGGCATCTCAACGGATTTAGATGGTGCCCTATTTAACGTGAATGCAGCCGTCTCTAAAGCATAACCCCAAAACGATAGCGGTAAATCAGTAAGAGACATCATAGATCACACCATATCTAGTAAAGTACGATTACGACGTTCGGACACACCATTACGCTGTGGTGTTCCGGGTGGCGTGAGTTGCGGAACTATTCCACATTGTTTCAAATGAAGACCAAACTCGTAACTCAAATATTCTCCTCCACGATCAGATCGCAGAAACTTTATTTTCTTGTTACGATGATTTTCCACTTCACTCTGAAATTCTTTGAACCTTTCAAATGTTTCAGACTTATGTTTCATTAAGTAGATATACCCATATCTGCTCAAATCATCTGTGAAGGTGAGAAAATAACGATACCCGCCGCGAGCCTCAATATTCATCGGACCACATACATCAGTATGTATGATTTCCAACAAATCTGTTGCTCGCTCCATTGTTCCGGAGAACGGCGTTTTAGTCATCTTGCCCATGAGGCATGGTTCGCAAGTACCAAGAGATTCATAATCAAGTGATTCCAAAAGTCCATCGGAATGGAGTTTCTTCATGCGCTTTACACCAATATATATGACCTAAAAGGCAGTGCCACAAATAAGTTGCACTATCATTATCAACTCTGCATCTTTTGGCTTCAATATTATGAATATGTGTATCACTACTATCGAGATTCAAAAAGAATAGACCACTCTTCAAGGGTGCATGACCATAAAAGATATTACTCATATAAATAGAACAACCATTATTCTTTGATTTAAATGAGTAACCGTCTCGCATCAAACAAGATCCAGATATAATGTTCATGCTTAACGCTGGCACCAAATAACAATTATTCAGGTCTAAAATTAATCCCGAAGGTAGATGTAGAGTTAGCGTGCCGACCGCGATCACATTGACTTTGGAACCATTTCCCACACGCATCGTCACCTCGTCCTTAGCCAATCTTCGCTTAATTCGTAGTCCCTGTTTCAAGTTGCAAATATTAGCAACATAACCAGTATCAAATACCCAGGCACTACTGCGAGCATTAGTAAGGTACACATCAATAACATGTATATCACATATACCTTTGTTCACCTTGCCATCCTTCTTATCCGCCAAATACTTGGGGCAGTTCCGCTTCCAGTGACCAGTCCCTTTGCAGTAGAAGCACTTAGTCTCAGGCTTAGGTCCAGACTTGGGCTTCTTCACTTGAGCAGCAACTTGCTTGCCGTTCTTCTTGAAGTTCCCCTTCTTCCCTTTACCCTTTTTCTTGAAACTGGTGGTCTTGTTGACCATCAACACTTGATGCTCCTTCTTGATTTCTACCTCCGCAGCCTTTAGCATTGCGAAGAGCTCAGGAATCGTCTTATTCATCCCTTGCATATTATAGTTCATCACAAAGCTCTTGTAGCTTGGTGGCAGTGATTGAAGAACTCTGTCAATGACACTATCATCGGGAAGATTAACTCCCAGTTGAGTCAAGTGGTTGTGGTACCCAGACATTCTGAGTATATGTTCACTGACAGAACTATTCTCCTCCATCTTGCAGCTGCAGAACCTATTGGAGACTTCATATCTCTCAATCCAGGCATTTGCTTGAAATATTAACTTCATCTCCTGGAACATCTCATATGCTCCATGATGTTCAAAACGTTGTTGAAGTCCCGGTTCTAAGCCGTAAATCATGGCACACTGAACTATCGAGTAGTCATTAGCTTTGCTCTGCTAGACGTTCATAACATCTGGCGTTGCTCCTGCAGCGGGTTTGGCACCTAGCGGTGCTTCTAGGACGTAATTCTTCTGTGCAGCAATGAGGATAATCCTCAAGTTACGGACCCAGTCCGCGTAATTGCTACCATCATCCTTCAACTTTGCTTTCTCAAGGAACGCATTAAAATTCAACAAAACAACATCATAGGCCATCTATCTACAACAACATAGACATGAAAAATACTATCAGGTACTAAGTTCATGATAAATTAAAGTTCAATTAATCATATTACTTAAGAACTCCACTTAGACAGACATCCCTCTAATCATCTAAGTGATCACGTGATCCATATCAACTAAACCATGTCCGATCATCACGTGAGATGGAGTAGTTTTCAATGGTGAACATCACTATGTTGATCATATCTACTATATGATTCACGCTCGACCTTTCGGTCTCAGTGTTCCGAGGCCATATCTGCATATGCTAGGATTGTCCAGTTTAACCCGAGTATTCTGCGTGTGCAAAACTGGCTTGCACCCGTTGTATGTGAACGTAGAGCGTATCACACCCGATCATCACGTGGTGTCTCGGCACGATGAATTTTCGCAACGGTGCATACTCAGGGAGAACACTTATACCTTGAAATTTAGTGAGAGATCATCTTATAATGCTACCATAGTCTAAGCAAAATAAGATGCATAAAAGATAAACATCACATGCAATCAATATAAGTGACATGATATGGCCGTCATCATCTTGTGCTTGTGATCTCCATCTCCAAAGCACCGTCATGATCACCATCGTCACCGGCTTGACACCTTGATCTCCATCGAAGCATCGTTGTCGTCACGCCAACTATTGCCTCCACGACTATTGCTACCGCTTAGTGATAAAGTAAAGCAATTACACGGCAATTGTATTTCATACAATAAAGCGACAACCATATGGCTCCTGCCAGTTGCCGATAATTGTGTTACAAAACATGATCATCTCATACAATAAAATTTAGCATCATGTCTTGACCATATCACATCACAACATGCCCTCCAAAACCAAGTTAGATATCCTCTACTTTGTTGTTGCAAGTTTTATGTGGCTGCTACGGGCTGAGCAAGAACCGTTCTTACCTACGCATCAAAAACCACAATGCGGTATAGTGATTGCTTTTTGATCTTCAGAAAGAACCCTGCTCATTGAATCCGATTCAACTAAAGCTGGAGAAACAGACACCCACTAGCCACCTGTGTGAGAAGCATGTCGATAGAACCAGTCTCGTGTAAGCGTACGCGTAATGTCGGTCTGGGCCGCTTCATCCAACAATGCCGCTGAATCAAGAATCAACTAGTGACGACAAGCAATATGTATATACCCACGCTCACAACTCCTTTTTGTTCTACACGTGCAGATAACATCTATGCATAAACCTGGCTCTGATACCATTGTTGGGGAACGTAGTAATTTCAAAAAAAATACTTTGCACACGGAAGATCATAGTGATGCATAGCAACAAGAGGGGAAAGCACTCAGTCTCAGGCTTAGGTCCATACTTGGGTTTCTTCACTTGAGCAGCAACTTGCTTGACGTTCTTCTTGAAGTTCCCCTTCTTCCCTTTACCCTTTTTCTTGAAACTGGTGGGGGGGGGGGGGGGGGGGGGGGGGGGGGGGGGGGGGGGGGGGGGGGGGGGGGGGGGGGGGGGGGGGGGGGGGGGGGGGGGGGGGGGGGGGGGGGGGGGGGGGGGGGGGGGGGGGGGGGGGGGGGGGGGGGGGGGGGGGGGGGGGGGGGGGGGGGGGGGGGGGGGGGGGGGGGGGGGGGGGGGGGGGGGGGGGGGGGGGGGGGGGGGGGGGGGGGGGGGGGGGGGGGGGGGGGGGGGGGGGGGGGGGGGGGGGGGGGGGGGGGGGGGGGGGGGGGGGGGGGGGGGGGGGGGGGGGGGGGGGGGGGGGGGGGGGGGGGGGGGGGGGGGGGGGGGGGGGGGGGGGGGGGGGGGGGGGGGGGGGGGGGGGGGGGGGGGGGGGGGGGGGGGGGGGGGGGGGGGGGGGGGGGGGGGGGGGGGGGGGGGGGGGGGGGGGGGGGGGGGGGGGGGGGGGGGGGGGGGGGGGGGGGGGGGGGGGGGGGGGGGGGGGGGGGGGGGGGGGGGGGGGGGGGGGGGGGGGGGGGGGGGGGGGGGGGGGGGGGGGGGGGGGGGGGGGGGGGGGGGGGGGGGGGGGGGGGGGGGGGGGGGGGGGGGGGGGGGGGGGGGGGGGGGGGGGGGGGGGGGGGGGGGGGGGGGGGGGGGGGGGGGGGGGGGGGGGGGGGGGGGGGGGGGGGGGGGGGGGGGGGGGGGGGGGGGGGGGTTCGGGAACTATGTAGACATGACCGAGATGACTCCCCGGTCAATAACTAATAGCGGAATCTGGATACTCATATTGGCTCCCACATATTCCACCAAGATCTTTATCGGTTGAACCTCTTATATCATCATACGTTGTTCCCTTTGTCCTGCGGTATGTTACTTGCCCGAGACTTGATCGTCGGTATCCCATACCTAGTTCAATCTCATTACTGGCAAGTCTCTTTACTCATTCCGTAGTACTTCATCCTGCAGCTAACTCATTAGCCACGGTGCTTGCAAGGCTTCTGTGATGCTGTATTACCGAGAGGGCCCAGAGATACCTTTCCGACAGACGGAATGACAAATCCCAATCTTGATTCATCACAACCCAACAGACACTTTCGGAGATACCTGTAGTGTACCTTTATAGTCACCCAGTTACGTTGTGATGTTTGATAATACCCAAAGTATTCCTACGGTGTCCGGGAGTTGTATGATCTCATGGTCTGAGGAACATGTATATGACATAGTGAAAGCAGTAGCACTAAACATAACGATCGTGTGCTAAGCTAACTGTTGGGTCAAGTCCATCACGTCATTCTCCTAATGAGGTGATCTCATTATCAAATGACAACTCATGTCAATGGTTAGGAAACCTTAACCATCTTTGATCAACGAGCTAGTCTAGTAGAGGCATACTAGGGACATTATGTTTGTTTATATTCACACATGTACTAAGTTTCCGGTTAATACAATTCTAGCATGAATAATAAACATTTATCATGATATAAGGAAATATAAATAACAATTTTATTATTGCCTCTAGGGCATATTTCCTTCAAAAGGGAATAATAAATATGGCAGAGAAAAAGTTCCAGAACCTAAAGTCTCATGACTGCCACGTGATTATGACGCAACTGCTTCCGGTTGCATTAAGGGGGCTTCTACCAGAAAACGTTCGATTAGCCATTGTGAAGCTATGTGCATTCCTCAATGCAATCTCTCAGAAGGTAATCGATCCAGAAATCATACCAAGGTTAGAGAATGATTTGGTGCAATGTCTTGTCAGTTTTGAGTTGGTGTTCCCAGCATCCTTCTTCAACATCATGACGCACGTCCTAGTTCACCTATGCGAAGAGATTAATGTTCTGGGTCCTGTATTTCTACACAATATGTTCCCCTTTGAGAGGTTCAAGGGAGTCTTAAAGAAATATGTTCATAACCGTGCTAGGCCAGAAGGAAGCATCTCTAAGGGCCATGAAAATGAGGAGGTCATTGAGTTTTGTATTGACTTTATTCCTGACCTTAAGCCGATTGGTGTTCCTGAATCGCGGCATAAGGGCAGACTGGGTGGAAATGGCATGCTAGGACCAAAACAAATAATATGTATGGACGGACATTCTCTCACTCAAGCACACTACACAGTTCTACAAAATTCCGCCTTGGTGGCTCCGTATATGGAGGAACACAAGAATTTTCTACGCTCCAAACACCCGGAGGGGGGGGGGGGGGGGGGGGGGGGGGGGGGGGGGGGGGGGGGGGGGGGGGGGGGGGGGGGGGGGGGGGGGGGGGGGGGGGGGGGGGGGGGGGGGGGGGGGGGGGGGGGGGGGGGGGGGGGGGGGGGGGGGGGGGGGGGGGGGGGGGGGGGGGGGGGGGGGGGGGGGGGGGGGGGGGGGGGGGGGGGGGGGGGGGGGGGGGGGGGGGGGGGGGGGGGGGGGGGGGGGGGGGGGGGGGGGGGGGGGGGGGGGGGGGGGGGGGGGGGGGGGGGGGGGGGGGGGGGGGGGGGGGGGGGGGGGGGGGGGGGGGGGGGGGGGGGGGGGGGGGTGTTTCGGTGCAAATGGGTCAATATGACACGAGGCGGGGTAACGGAAGACCCGTAGTACAGAATGACAACAGTGGATCTCAACAATCTTGCGTACGCAGACGAACCATTCGTCCTAGCCAATGATGTGGCGCAGGTTTTCTATGTGAAGGACATGTCTACCAAGCCGAGAAAAAGAAAAGATAAGGAAGCGAATACATCATACGATGAGCCAAAGCGCCATATAGTTCTTTCAGGGAAAATAAACATTGTGGGAGTGGATGACAAGACAGACATGTCAGAAGATTATGAGAAGTTTGATGAAATTGCTCCATTCACAGTGAATATTGACCTGAGCATCCAGTTAAATGATGAAGATTGTCCATGGTTACGACGCAAAGGGACACACGCGAAGAAAAAGTTTCACACCCAAAGATCCCACTCTGGGATGTGACCGGCTTCACTGTCATCACTTTCTTCTCTAGTGAGTTTCCGGACTTATATATCTGCAAAGTCCCACTTTGGACAAACCATAGGGAATCTTTGTAATAGGTAGGGTACTTATGTGTTTTGGCATTTGAAACGTGTACTTTTGTGCTTCGGACAAACGTGTACCTTTCTGACTTCATTAGCTATTTTTTAGCTCATTTGCTGATTTTTTTTAGAGCTAAATGACCCTGAAATAGAAAAAGCACTACAAATGAACTCTGAAAAGGTTGAAAGTTGGCATGGTATCATCATTTCACCCACATAGCATGTGCAAAAAAGTAGAGAGGGTTACGGCAAAAACTGGATGCACTTCGTGTACAAAATGGACAATCTCTTTCGAAGTATCAGGGTTTCGGACGAAAACTCATCTGTTACAAAGGCATTTCATTTTTTAAACTTATTTCAACTCCAAACTTTTTGTGCATTCAGTATGCACCATTCAAAGCCACGTCATCAATTTCCAACCCTTTCTGATTTCATTTGCTATTTTTCATGCATTTACTGATTTTTTTTGAGCTAAATGACCCTGAAATTGAAAAGCACTACAAAATGAACTCTGAAAAGGTTGAAAGTTGGCATGGTATCATCAGTTCACCCACATAGCATGTGCTAAAAAGTTGAGAGGGTTACGGCAAAAATTGGATGCACTTCGTGTACAAAATGGACAATCTCTTTCGAAGTATCAGGGTTTCAAACGAAAGCTCATCTGTTACAAGGGCATTTAATGTTTTTAAATAACCTAAGTATTACCAAATTGAATATAATGATAAAGCACACTAATATTAAACATAAGAAAAAAGAATCACTGGAAAATCTATTTTTAAAATAAAGTTATTCACAAACTAGTGATTCTCACAAATTTTAAATATTTCAAATTTAAACTATTCAAATTTGAAAACTACTGGCACTAACAGAAAGTTTGTATTTTTTTGTACCTAAAGCAAAAATATTCACAAAGAAACTCTAAATACAGCAAAAAACAACTCACAAATAAATAAAAGAAAATAAATAAAGCAGAAAAGAAAAAACAAAAATATAAAAAAGCCCGCCTACTGGGCCACAGCGGCCTGCATACGACTAGAAACCCAACCTGTAGTTGGGCCAGGATGCAGGGCCGCAAGGCCCAATAGGCCCACAGGGCAGCGCAGCAGTTTAGGCCCAGAAGCCTGCTTTGGAGAGGAGCTCGAAGGAGCAGCCGCGGCTGGGTTTATAAACCAGTGCGGTTGCCCTTCGCTAGGCGAGGTGGGACTAAACTTTGTGCACCGCGGGTGGTAGCGCACCACCTTTAGTACCGGGTCGTGGCTCCAACCGGTACAAAAGGGGGGGGGGTCTTTAGTACCGGTTGCAGCGGGGGGGGGGGGGGGGGGGGGGGGGGGGGGGGGGGGGGGGGGGGGGGGGGGGGGGGGGGGGGGGGGGGGGGGGGGGGGGGGGGGGGGGGGGGGGGGGGGGGGGGGGGGGGGGGGGGGGGGGGGGGGGGGGGGGGGGGGGGGGGGGGGGGGGGGGGGGGGGGGGGGGGGGGGGGGGGGGGGGGGGGGGGGGGGGGGGGGGGGGGGGGGGGGGGGGGGGGGGGGGGGGGGGGGGGGGGGGGGGGGGGGGGGGGGGGGGGGGGGGGGGGGGGGGGGGGGGGGGGGGGGGGGGGGGGGGGGGGGGGGGGGGGGGGGGGGGGGGGGGGGGGGGGGGGGGGGGGGGGGGGGGGGGGGGGGGGGGGGGGGGGGGGGGGGGGGGGGGGGGGGGGGGGGGGGGGGGGGGGGGGGGGGGGGGGGGGGGGGGGGGGGGGGGGGGGGGGGGGGGGGGGGGGGGGGGGGGGGGGGGGGGGGGGGGGGGGGGGGGGGGGGGGGGGGGGGGGGGGGGGGGGGGGGGGGGGGGGGGGGGGGGGGGGGGGGGGGGGGGGGGGGGGGGGGGGGGGGGGGGGGGGGGGGGGGGGGGGGGGGGGGGGGGGGGGGGGGGGGGGGGGGGGGGGGGGGGGGGGGGGGGGGGGGGGGGGGGGGGGGGGGGGGGGGGGGGGGGGGGGGGGGGGGGGGGGGGGGGGGGGGGGGGGGGGGGGGGGGGGGGGGGGGGGGGGGGGGGGGGGGGGGGGGGGGGGGGGGGGGGGGGGGGGGGGGGGGGGGGGGGGGGGGGGGGGGGGGGGGGGGGGGGGGGGGGGGGGGGGGGGGGGGGGGGGGGGGGGGGGGGGGGGGGGGGGGGGGGGGGGGGGGGGGGGGGGGGGGGGGGGGGGGGGGGGGGGGGGGGGGGGGGGGGGGGGGGGGGGGGGGGGGGGGGGGGGGGGGGGGGGGGGGGGGGGGGGGGGGGGGGGGGGGGGGGGGGGGGGGGGGGGGGGGGGGGGGGGGGGGGGGGTATTCGATCAAGATGACCGAATTGATGAAGTCCAAAACTATGATTATGATGACGAAGAAAATGTTGATCTTGAAATAACAGAGATCGGCGAGGTATATTTATATAAGCAGGCATCTGGTGATCATCACATGTTTTAAATGATTTAAAGATATATTAACGAATCGATCTTTCTTCTTTCAGCCTCTGGATCGAGCAAATCTTCTACAGGCAGCAGGACTACGCGAGGCTTGGCCAAAAAGTTGAAGGACGGCGTAAAGTACAACATCGATGCCATCAAACCTAATGGCGAACCAAGCGAGCCTAAGAAGAATGCGGGCAAGTTCATTCGTCAGTGCGGAGTTCTTGTGAAGGACCAAATCCCGATCTCCATTCAAGAATGGAAAAAGCCAGCAAAGGAACATCCAGATCTCACTTTTGTCGACCAAAGAGCAAAAGATCTGCTTTGGAAATCTCTCATGTCACATTTCACCCTACCAGATCATTTCATAGATTCAGATGTGCAGAAAGTCAAGGACGCTGCTCTTAGGAAGATGGCGGTTGCATTCAACAACCACAAGAAAAGTATATGGGACAAGTACGTCGAAGGAGGAAAGAAGACTCCAGAATTCACGGGAACACTGGAGAAGCAAAGAGATCACTGGCCCGCTTTCGTGAAATTCAAGGAATCAGAATTATCTAAGGAACGGTTGAGAATAAACAAGATCAATGCCGCAAAAAAGGAGCATTTCCATACGCTGGGGCTAGGTGGCTATGCGGTGGCCCGGCCTAAGTGGGATAAGTCTGAGCAACAGATGCTGGATGCAGGGATCACTCCAGTTACATTGAGCTGGCCGGAAAGGTGCAGGACTTGGTTCTATGCGCATGGGGGGGCGTTGGACCCGAAGACAGGCCAGGTTTTGAAGAAGGCAAGTCTTAAAGGAGCCGACGACAAGTTACTTGTTGCAATAGAAGAGGCTCGAACGGGGGTGTTCACGCCCAACAGAGAGAACGACGAGCTTACGCGTGCCCTGGGAAATCCTGAACACCCGGGAAGAACACGAGGCAAAGGCGTTGTTCCGTGGTATGAGGGGTTCGCGGACTGGAACGCCGACTATAGAAGCCGTGCGAGAAAGAAGATGGAGGAGGAGAAGAAGAGGAAGCTGGAGGAGGAGCAGAGGAAGCAGGAAGCAGAACGCCTTAAAGGCCTAGAATCAGCGCACGCGGAGTTGGCACTCCAATTCCAGCGGCAGCAGCAGCAAATCGACTCACTTAGCCAAGAAAGGGGGGTCTCAGCAGCGGCAGCAGCTAGCGGATGATCCAGCATTGGATAGCACCGTCCCATCCATGCCGAGAAGCAGCGTGGGTTCCGCCCTGGGTGAGGCACTGCTGGATACATACCCTGTGGATGACATCATGGAGAACACTAATTGTGAGCTACACTTCAAAATGAAGAACATATCCATGAAGGTGGCAGATGCCGTTGCTTATACAAATCCCCCCGAAGCAACCTTCCATTGCAACCTGATTCCAGCTGGCTATGCTTGTGTTGTGGTTGATGAAGTGGTGGCACAATATTCGGGGCTAGAGCTTGACATTCCTCGAGGTGACGACGAGCACACACTGGGAGAGGCCATACATCGTATCATCCTATGGAGAAAGGATTGCATCATCTTTCCAAGGCCACCGACACCGCGTCAGTCGACTCCTCCTCCAAGTCCGCCACCACGTCAGCAGACTCCTGCTCCTCCAAGTCATCAGCCATCGCCTCAGCAGAGTCCTGCTCCTTCAAGTCCGCCAACGCGTCAGCCCACTCCTCCTCCTCCAAGTCCGGCACCGCGTCAGCCCACTCTTCCTCCTCCAAGTCTGGCAATGCGTCAGCCCACTCCTCCTCCTCCAAGTCAGGCACCGCGTCAGGCGTCTCCGCCGCCTCAGCGGGCTACACCGCCTAAGCAACAGCGGAAGAGAGCCGCCGCAGCTATGCTGGCTAGCAGTACAAGTACAGGTAGAGGAGGCAAGAGATTCCAATTTGGTCCAAGCCTCGTGCCTCTTCCGAAGAGGCCTTACGACATGACTGTGGAGGAAAACGAAGCCAAAGTGAGGGCCCAATTGGACGCCCATTTTGGACCAAAACCGCCACCGCCGCCAAAGGAGAAAGTACCTGAGCATGTCGTTGACCACTTTATTTGTATGGCTAAAGCACTAGCTCCCAAGCCTGTTGACTCAGACTATGAGCGCCAAATCAGGAAGGCACGTCGAGCACAACAAAAGAAGGAGTCGAGCTCGAGCTCGAGCCAAGCAGCTGCCAAAAAAAGCGGGAAAACTGTTCCCCAGCTAGGAGAACAGGCGGTGCAATCGATCCCCCCGCTCATTGTACCAACACATGCGAGTACCGGCGCCGATCAGCTGGTAATAACCGACGAGCATATAAGGCAGGTTGCAGAGCTCGGTATCACTGTTTATCAACTCCTAGAGATCGAGCCCATGGATACGCTTAGAGAGGAGGACATAAAACGGAAATATGCCCATGGCGAACCTTTGGTCAAGCCTGAGGAGGTCAAGAAGCTCCCAACGAGAATGTATGAATTGCATGAATGGTACATGAAAATTGCCAAGACTACCAATCGAGAGTCCCTCATGGTGAAAGTCAAGGCAGAGCATTACTTCAATGAGACAGCTCTGTATGTTGAGTTTACAGAACTATTTCAGTTATTCAATCAAGACGCACTCGACAAATCTATCGTCAGTTGCTATTGTCTGTAAGTGATTTCTTTCTGTAATTTAAATCTCAAGCTAGCTGTAATGCTTGTTGATCATTACCTGTAATTATCACTATATTCTTTTCTGTGGTATTATGTAGGATGAAGATCTATGAAATGAAAAAAGCTGGACGCTATGGCATTGGGTTCATTGACCCAAATACCATTAATCAAGAGACATGGACATATGAATGGTATCGAGAAGAAATAGAGAAAAACATGCTAAAGTTCTTGAAGCAACTCAACAGCAATCGAGATATACTACTTCCTTACAACTTCGGGTGAGTCACACTATCTTGTACTACAAATTCTGTTTTTGCTTACTAGCTAGATGTTAATAAGTGTATAGGGTTTAGGGTAGTTGATGAGTGTTATGCACATGCCCGCTTAATTTATACATGCAAACGTGTGCGCATGCAGTTTCCACTGGATCTTGTTAGTCATTCAAGTTGAAGAAGGAAAAGTTGAAGTACTGGACTCACTACTTAAACCAGTTACTGACTACGAAATCGTGAAGGGGATAGTCAACAGGTAATTTCAATCATTATTGAACTATATGTCGGCCTCTTTAGTTCGTCATTTCCTGATATCAACTAATTAATAACTCCTTTATTCATTTTCTTTGCCGGCGGGCAGGGCTTGGCAAAAGTTCATCAAAGAGGTTCCAGGCGAATGGAAACAAAAGCTGCATTGGTATCGACCCAAGGTAATTAATTAAGTAGTACTAGCTAGCTAGCTATCATCTCTTTAATTCTAGTTTCAATACCATTAATTATCATGCTTGATTAATTATTATCTGATTGAATTCTATTCTCGTAAAGGCCCTGAAGCAGGCGCCGGGGACTGATTTATGTGCATATTACGTTTGCGAGAACATTCGCATGATGGCGTCCGAAAGGAGCAGATCTGATAGACAACTATGGGTACGTTTGCGAGAATACTATTCACAATTTTTACATCATTATTGATATCTAATCACACAACTAATACATGCATATTGATCTCCTTCTTAAAAGTTCAATGAGGTGCGGGATAAGCTCCTACCAACGGATC
>JAAAWM010008636.1:0-15596 GCA_036873465.1 Thinopyrum obtusiflorum
TGGTGGGTTGGGGTGGGTGGGGGTGGAACATATATATATATATATGGGTGAGGAATAGTTATTCTTCACGCCCCTTTATTTTAACATCAATGAACCGTAATTTTATGTTCTGTAAATTTTGTCTTATTTTAGACGTAAAAAGAGATCGTAAGAAAATATATATTCTACGTAAAAAATATTTTACGTTACGTAAAATTACAAACGTAAAAATATACAAAAATGCAATTTTTCTAGTCTTATGGCCTGTATTTTTTTTGTTATACCAAATTTTACGTAGTGAATCAATATGAATGTAACTATCTATATTCCAAATGTAATTTATTTATGAAATGATCGTAAGATTACATAGGGTGAAGAATAACTTATTGTGCTCCCTGGGTGATGAATAGTTATTCTGCTAACACTTCTGAACTGCACGCTCAATGCAAGTGCACGTCATTGTTGAAGCAAGAGCACTGCCGTACTGATGCGACTAAACTTCTCGTCGCAAAAAACTGCACGCGCCTTTTTTGGTACTGTTTTCGCTCCAGTTTTTAAACCATTTCTCAGAAAGAGGCGTGTAATATACTATTGGAAAGCTATGGATTAGGCGCAACTTCGACATGTAGATATTTTTTTTCGATATTCCTCATGGTTTAGAAGCAGTTTCGAAAATGGTGCGGCACACGACGAGTGGCAGCGAGGGTTTTTCGTGATTTTTTCTAAACCGCTCGTCGGAATGAAGCAAATGATACCCCATTGGAAAGATATTGTCCAGGCGTAACTTTTTCATATATATTTCTTTGTCTAATTCGTTACGGTCTAAGAGCAGTTTCAAATTTACTAAATTACGGAATTCTGCTTTTTAAATTTTTGCAATTTTTTGGTACTGTTTTCGCTCTAGTTTTTTAACCGTTTGTCAAAACGAGGCATGTGATACGCCGTTGGAAAGTTACGGACAACACGCAACTTTCATATGTAGAAATATTTTTGAGATTCCATACGGTTCTAAATTAATTTGGGGGGGGGGGGGGGGGGGGGGGGGGGGGGGGGGGGGGGGGGGGGGGGGGGGGGGGGGGGGGGGGGGGGGGGGGGGGGGGGGGGGGGGGGGGGGGGGGGGGGGGGGGGGGGGGGGGGGGGGGGGGGGGGGGGGGGGGGGGGGGGGGGGGGGGGGGGGGGGGGGGGGGGGGGGGGGGGGGGGGGGGGGGGGGGGGGGGGGGGGGGGGGGGGGGGGGGGGGGGGGGGGGGGGGGGGGGGGGGGGGGGGGGGGGGGGGGGGGGGGGGGGGGGGGGGGGGGGGGGGGGGGGGGGGGGGGGGGGGGGGGGGGGGGGGGGGGGGGGGGGGGGGGGGGGGGGGGGGGGGGGGGGGGGGGGGGGGGGGGGGGGGGGGGGGGGGGGGGGGGGGGGGGGGGGGGGGGGGGGGGGGGGGGGGGGGGGGGGGGGGGGGGGGGGGGGGGGGGGGGGGAACAATTTTATGCACTTCACATCTTGTGAGTAAGTGAACCGCGACACTACCGAAAGTGAACCGTGACAGTATCGAAAGTGACCCGCATGAGTTTTTTGTTGTCATTTTTCTAACTTTTTTTACGAACGAGAGTGGACCGCAGAGACGAGAGCAAGCGAACCGCGACATGTATCAAAGTGAACTACATAATTGTTATCTTGTATTGAAGTGAACTACATAATTATTATCTTTTTGAATAGCCAAAACAAAAGGGTATGTTTACACCATGGCATCTCCATTAGACCAGACCCTAATTTTTTTTACATAGCCGTTGCGTATGAGACTTAGTGTGAAACCTCGCACCCCCTATGTCGAAATCCTGGCTCCATCCCTGTATGTATGTCATCTCATTTTGGCGTCTTTGTAGGTCGATGCATGGTTCCTTGTTAACTGAGATTGAGTGAGGACACAATATCCAAAGCAATTGGGAGACTCTCGGATTTGGTTTTGATGAAGACTATAAATACAAATTCCTTCCCACTGGAATATTATTGGTTCTTGAGTGTGCTACCAGCTGCTGCAATCCATTGATTTGTCAATCTTTGGTATTATGTCTTGATGAAATCATCAAAGCCCATGGTCATACATAATCTTCAATTGTCTCACTCGTTTGACTGTTGTACTTTGGTTGATGAACATAAAAATTGATTCACTGTTATGCATATTGGTGTTTTTCTCTGTGATCGATCATGATAATATTCCGCCATATTCCTGGTAAACTGAGTATTTAGTGAAAAAACACCACAATAGTGGCTAGGTTAGCAGATAACACCACTCAATGATTTTTTTGGCAAAAAAAAGCATACCCATCGTAATCTCATTGCAAAAAACACTGATCGGCGGCTTAGCCCATTTTGACGCTGAATCTGACAGGAGGGCCATAATCTGACAGTTCTTAAATTCACAGAGAAGGGTTCTCAGTGAAGAAGGGAGATCAGTGGAAAGGAGAATAGGAGGAAGGAAAGGTCATAGGAGCACCATGATAACGAGGCATTAGCTCATAATCCCAATCCAGTGGATTTTCGATCATTTACATGGATAGAACTGACACATTAAGTTAGGAATATTGTTATTTGGCCAGAAAAGGAAGGACTCATTGGAATATTTTCTATTTCCATTTCCAATTTCCTAGGGACTAAGAACATGCTATTTAACTAATAATTTTATTGGACATTTGGGCAAAACACCATAATTTTGTTGTCGCGCTCTTCCTTTTCCTTTCCTATTTATGATTTTTTAATAGAAAAACAAGTATGAGTGATCACCGTGTACAAATTAAAAAGGGTAATTATGTAAAAAAAGAAATGAAATATTTCATCAAATTGGAGTTGTTAAAACTTAATTCATGTTTTCATCTATGTTGACCTGGCGGAACTCGAGTATTACCAGGTTAATTTTTTTTTGCAGGGGTATTACCAGGTTAATTATTGTATCTCCTTCTGTAAACATGAATCTCCAACAACATCTAGGTGATTCTTTTGCATTGCATAAAGTTTTATAAAGAAAAATATGTAAATGAAATTTCAATCCAAGATTTAATAACTGATCCATTCTCACCCTCTGTAAAGTCCTATGTGCTCGGTTGTAGAAAAGTTTGTACATAGGCTGCTGAGATGAGTTCTTATTCCTACAAGAGGGACTGGCATGTGAGACCGCACTAGTAGAAAATAGGGCTTTGGTCCAGGCCTGAAAAGCCCATTAATCCCAGTTCACTCATGTACCGGGACCAATGTGTGGCACCCCGGCTCATAGGAAACCGGAACGCCCCGTATTCCAGCCCAGAGACGAGTCTTCTGGAATACGGCACTGTTGGCATAGAATAAATCAGCTCTTTATTACTATGGGTAAGGTTACAAGGGTACAAGGATTAAATCGGCACGGCGACACTATGCCTGCCCAGGGTAGCTCTATGCTAACAGCGGAACAGCCCGAGGAAGCGGAGTAACTCTCGGCAGCGAAACAACGATGGCGGTGATGGACTCCACTCCGCAGGGACTCTGGCTGGAACGTGTATCCTAGATCGCAAACTCGGGATCCTCAACAAGCGAACAATCACAGCATGACCTGCAAACTGGCATGACACGCCAGGTGAGTACTTTGAATGTGCTCGTAAGCTCACAACAATCAAGACAAGCAACAGCATGGCATTTACAGGTTAAGCAGATGTAAACATGATGATGCAAGAACAACATAAGCATGGCGTGGCATATATAACAGGATGACACTACATGCAACAGGTTGCAACTTACTCTGTCGTGAGGTTACCTCGTAACCATCACCTGTAAGAACTCACCATCGAGTGTGCCACATGATAACCTCGGGACCAAGCAAACTTGGTATTACAATACCATAGTGATAACATGATCACAAGGAGCTTGGTCTTTACCCAAGATCACCACATAACACCAAACCACGGTGATCCTCTCGTGATCATGATCAACCAACATCGGTATCCTCGATACCGTGGTGATCCTCTCGCGATCACATAAAGATCAACCAACTTCTTTCTCATCGAACCGGGTTGTTATAAGCAAGATTATTATACTGTTGACCCATAGTGTGTCCTACTACGAACAGTGCCATAACCGAGGACGCGGCTATCGATAGATTATACACTCTGCAGGGGTTAGTACACTGTACCCACACCACGGAACTCATGGCCTCGTGCTCCCATTCGGGTGGACCAACGACGTTCTGACAAAACCCAATCTATTGCATGACACTCTCCCGGCCACTCCGACATACTCCCCTTTGGGCTATGTCATGGGTGACCCCTGTGTCCTCCCGACACCTGCCACCGTCGTGGCCAAACAAAACTGTCCCAAACGGGTACCTGGATCCAATAACTCAACTGGGTTCACAAGGTTATAGCCACCTACCGGATCAGGGTAGCACGCACTCATAACCTTCCCTAGTTGGAGGCACCGGCGAGAGGCATGACACTAGACCGAACTAGGGCTGCCCCATCCCAGCAAGTGGGGGGGGGGGGGGGGGGGGGGGGGGGGGGGGGGGGGGGGGGGGGGGGGGGGGGGGGGGGGGGGGGGGGGGGGGGGGGGGGGGGGGGGGGGGGGGGGGGGGGGGGGGGGGGGGGGGGGGGGGGGGGGGGGGGGGGGGGGGGGGGGGGGGGGGGGGGGGGGGGGGGGGGGGGGGGGGGGGGGGGGGGGGGGGGGGGGGGGGGGGGGGGGGGGGGGGGGGGGGGGGGGGGGGGGGGGGGGGGGGGGGGGGGGGGGGGGGGGGGGGGGGGGGGGGGGGGGGGGGGGGGGGGGGGGGGGGGGGGGGGGGGGGGGGGGGGGGGGGGGGGGGGGGGGGGGGGGGGGGGGGGGGGGGGGGGGGGGGGGGGGGGGGGGGGGGGGGGGGGGGGGGGGGGGGGGGGGGGGGGGGGGGGGGGGGGGGGGGGGGGGGGGGGGGGGGGGGGGGGGGGGGGGGGGGGGGGGGGGGGGGGGGGGGGGGGGGGGGGGGGGGGGGGGGGGGGGGGGGGGGGGGGGGGGGGGGGGGGGGGGGGGGGGGGGGGGGGGGGGGGGGGGGGGGGGGGGGGGGGGGGGGGGGGGGGGGGGGGGGGGGGGGGGGGGGGGGGGGGGGGGGGGGGGGGGGGGGGGGGGGGGGGGGGGGGGGGGGGGGGGGGGGGGGGGGGGGGGGGGGGGGGGGGGGGGGGGGGGGGGGGGGGGGGGGGGGGGGGGGGGGGGGGGGGGGGGGGGGGGGGGGGGGGGGGGGGGGGGGGGGGGGGGGGGGGGGGGGGGGGGGGGGGGGGGGGGGGGGGGGGGGGGGGGGGGGGGGGGCAGCTCGGCGGGTCGCGTACTCCAGCGAAATACACTTTCCCATAGGGAAAGCGCAAAGCCTGAAATCCGCTTCGACTTATCCAGCTAGGCAGGGGGCGGGGCCGGCCTCTGGGTCGCTAACGGGTGGGGGCCGCTGGGCCCACCGTCCAGCTGGCAGGGCGACGCCGTCGTCTTCGTCTCCAAGCTCCAGTGCCCGACAGGGCAGAGCAAGGGCGCAACTCCGGTGACGCTTGCCGGTGCTACAGGCCGCCATTCGCGGCGCCCGGACCACCGGCGTGCTCGGGGGGCGGAGCCGCGTCGGATGGACCGTGCCACGGACGCCGGAGACCACGGGAAAGGACAGGACGTCGGCCGGGGCGAACGGCAGCGTCGGCCACACTTGGGCGCGCGGCCAAGGTGCTCCGGCGACGAAAATAAGAGGTGGGAGAGGCTCGGTAAGCAGTGGAGTTTCCTCTGGTGGTGGTGGAAGGACGAGGGAGGAGGCATAGGGCTCCAATTTAGGCGAGGATCGCCATTGGCCATGGCGGCGATGGGGGTCGAGGAGGAGCCATCGAGCTTGGGGAAGGGGCTAGTCGGGACCAGAGGAGGGTGGGAAGGCTGGTGGTGTGCTCAGAGGGGCTCGGGGTGGCCTTATATAGGGGAGCGGAGAGTGGCTGAGCCGGATCCCGCCACGGCTGTGCTGGCACGTCGAGGACGGCGAGCTGGCAGCTGCGCTGGCCGTCGTGGTGCGGCTGAGTTTGACGTGAGCGCGCAGGAGCGACGGGACTGGTCCAGAGCCATTAAGGGCACGCAGACAAGGATGGCGATGAGAGCTCACTGTTCTGCTTGTGGGGGAGCTTGGCAGTGAGCGGCGGCGGCCTTCGCCGGCGGCCGAGAGGATTCTGGAGGAGATACTAGGACGGCGGAGAGGAAGTCAGCACAAGGGGACACGGAGAGGCATCGAGAGGAGGTCAGAGCGAGCGTGACCGATGCAGGCGTTGTGCAGAGCACGGTTTTGGTTCGGCCAGACGCGTGGTCACCGCGTGCCTTGGCGCCCACGATGCGCTCTGGCCCATCCAATCATGTCTACACGGTCGTCCCTGCTCCCCAAGGCATCCTGGAAATGAAAGTTCATCAAATGGGTAACTGGTGTGATGGCAAAGATCACTGCAAGTTTGCTGTAGCAAACTTGACTACACCATTGTGATGAACAAATAAGTGATAGGAACCAAAGCTGATGTCTGGGAGGTTTAGATTAGGAGGGACTATAATCCTGTGAAGTTTGGAATGATTTCCATCAAGATTTAATACAGTTGCTTAACAACTGCATAATCTGGTCCAGAATATGAATCATGAAGTGGCACTCTAAGGGAAGCTTGGATTGAGATGAAATTTGTGGCTAGGAGTTATTTGGATAAATGGACACATTGTAAAAATTTCATACCATTTGGACATGCCAAAATAGTACTTCCTTCACAGTGGTCCAGAATTTTGGAAAAATTCTAGTGAATTATTGGGTAGATGAAATGAGCCCAAATTGTGTAGAGGGATGTTATATAGTTATAAGCATGCTCTGGAAATTATCCATGAATTATGGAGCAATAAAAATTATAGTTGCTTCACAACCCAAAATAATTACCAGAAACAAAGATTTGATGATGTGATCACATAGATGATTGGATGATGCTCAAATTTGGTGCAGAGCTATTGCTTGAGCATATGAAGGTGCTTGCAAAATTTTAACTCATTTGAATATGCCTAGCTTGCACTTCCTTCACAAGGCCTCTATTTGAACAGAAACTTTGAAAATTTGCTCAGGAATATTCACCGGGGAAATTAAGTTGAAATTTGGCATGTGGCAATGATAGGGATAGGAAAGAGTGTCCAAAAAGTTTGGAGTCAAACAAGCAAATATAAATAACACTTCCTTCAGAAAGTGCCATTTAGGGCAGAATAGGAAAATAATTATTTGTGGATTATTCTGGAACATGGCAAGGAAGTATTTGACATATCTGAAGAATATATGTCCCAAAGGATTTATGAGAATTATTTGGGAATTTTTGGAATGATAGAAATGTGGGTTGCTTCACAACCCAGGGCAGACAGGGTTATTCCTTTAATAGAAAAAGGAGTATTCTCAAGAAAAGAATATTGAGTTTGGTCCAAGATAGAAATGACATGGCCTTGGGATGATTTTGAGGTTGACATGCCACTTGGGAGAGGAATCGAGGGTGATCTCTGCTGATTTCAAGACCACTAAGCCACAGAAAAGCAAATCCAAACCAAAATCAAAAGAAAAAGAAAATGGGCAAAATCCAGGGTGTTACAAACCTACACCCCTTAAAGAAATCTCGTCCTCGAGATTTGGTTGCTCAGGGGTCAAGCATGAATATTCCCACTTGAGGAAACCGTTTCCAACTCGGGTTTCCTTTTTACCTTTGTATTATGATCCCGCTGGATTTAATCTGACTGACTGCCTAGTTTTGATGTGGTTCATTTTACTGGATCCTTATTCTGACCGATCTTACCTCATATGCTATTTTGACCTCAATCCGTTTATGTTTGCTGGCTTGTCCAGGTGCGATGGATTATACTGGCTGAATAACATGCCCTTCTAGCAAGTCCGAGAGTTGTTCCTTATGGATGTGTCAGGTATGATGAAGTCCAATACGGGCAACCATCCATTGAGTTGTGAACAAATTCTCACGGTGGACACAAAATCTTTTACTCATGGCATTGGGTGGCTTCAAATGGCTGTGTGTCCTCTAGACTCAAGCAGTGCTGTGAATCATACCGCTCTCCTAACGGAATCAGATTTCTCGCAAGGATTGCTGGAATATCTTGGGTATCTCCACTGTCTTGGGTATAAAATTCCTACCAAAGATTTGGCTATCACTTGCCGTGATCAACATAAATGTGTATGACCTTATAACGATATTATCCATAGACTTGACTGACAGTGGTCCTGGAAGCAGAATCTTGGTCACGGCAGGTTATTCTTTACCTGATTCCCATATGTGAGGACACATGCTTTGAGACTATTATTCATCCTTCTGATTACTTAGTCTGTTGGTATCTCTATGTGGATGGTAGGCTGTGTAATGCTTTAACATGGTGGCTGAAATCGAACTGCTGAGCTGACACTTCGGTCTTACCTGTCAGGCTTGAATATTCCCTTCTAATGATTCTGAGAATATATAGCTGACTGAGCGGGTTGACTCGATATGGGGTCCTTGCAAATGGATTAGACCCCGTGGGTGTGTTCCCATGGTGATCGGTATCGAACCAGACTGTTCTGAGTATCTGTACCATGTTGATCATGTAACCATTATCATACCTGTATGGCCAATCTTGCTCCTTCATTATGGTTTTCTTTGCCTGGTTCCTTAGCTGAAAGAGCTTGGCTTGCTGTGTTCTTGCTTCTTCGGATGACCATGGGTACTGCCAAATACACTATTCTGGCAGGCATATTACTTACAAGTTGTAGCTGCAGGGTAACGACCACCTGAAACCCTTGGATGAAACCAGCAAATAAAGCAGTAGCCACCAGAACGGTCTTTACAACTCAGATCTGGGACATTACTGGAATAGCTCAACCCCGACTCAAGACGGCTAAAAAGCAGCTCAGAGCATGAGACGGTGTCGATAAGAAGAAAGTAGCAGTTCCCTAAGACGGCCGAAAAAAACAGCTCAGAACATAGCGTCACTGCTACGGAAAGAAATTCAACAGCTGCCCGAGACGGCCGAAAAGCAGCTCAGAACACGGACAGTTGCTGACAAGAGAAATAAAAATCGGCATCCACCCCGGACAGCCGTAAACAACTCAGAACACAGGCGTGGTGCCGTTACTAAAGGAAGACAGGCAAGGGTTTAGTAGCGTCCCATACAGCTCACGGGCTGTCATCATTATATGAGTAACTCGTATACCCTTGGCAGCATGTTCACCACATCTATGGAAACATGTGTAGCTGGGCATTTGATTTCTGAGGCAAACTTTCATCCTGACCGATTCTTTGCCTTCTGATCAAACTGTTGTGGAGCTGATCCTTGGGATGCATGGTCATATGCAGCCAACTGACTGGGAATTATCTTGTACTGGTGAGGATGTGATGCCTTCTGACGAAGGTTGCTTAGCTTGTGTTGCAAGCCATTGTGAATATCTTGCTGAGGAGGGTTGAATAGCTTGTGCCTAAAGCTTCTGCCGGGATAGCATGCTTGCATCGCTAGATGTCCATGTGTCGTGTCGAGGAAGACACAGGAACCCTTGCGTTGTACGCTTCTCAGATAGCTTGTAGAGAAAGACTGGGTTGCTTACATCCGAAGCTTTCTTTTTGCCCTATGCAGACTGAATGCAGATATATATATCCTTGATGTTTCTGCTGTCGGTTACTTGTGGTATGCAACAGGGTATTCGGCTATCCTTCTTGCTGAACACCACATCAATAACACATTCTTTGACTTGGAAGGTACTGTCGATTATGCACAGCATTTGCCTTCTTGCTGATTTGATCATTACTGCTGTGAAGGTTGCACACTGATGTATACTTGATGCTGATAATCAATCCAGAATACCATTTGTAATCAGACCAGATATTCCCAATATTAGGCAGTCAGCTAAAAATTCCATATTGTTGAGCGGAGCTTCCACATGCTTGCCTCTTCACTGATTCTTTGAGTCCGGTGTCGGTGAGCAACTTCCATAAGGGGAAATAAGGTAACACCAAGGGCCCAAAGAAAGAAGCAAAAGAAACGACTAAAACACACAAAGCACACAAGCAATATCATAATATACAACTATCCACAGCAATAATATGAATGCCTACCTAAGCACACAAATCTCGCGGAAACTCCGGGACTATGGTCTAACATGTTGTGGCAATGTGCACGAAGGTGAGACAATGTGTGGAAGAAAGTTGGTGTAAACAAGGCTACACCAAATACGGGCTTACACCAGTTGTAGCTGGACGGACATGGAGGCGAGGACGGACTTGGTGACCATGGATCAGAACACAGAGGTCACGACCACATCTTCATCAAGCGTACGGCAGAAACTGTACTTGTCCAGAGAATGGATGGCAGGGTGGGATAACGATGAAAAGAAGGGCTTGCGGGCATTGCCCTTTTCTGACAACTAAGATCAGTAAGGGTTGCCAAGGTGGCTAGAGGGATGGCATGATCCGGGATAGAAACATGTCTATTACCGAAACAACAGGGGTGGCTGAATAGGATATATTGGTGTGGTACCGGTGCATCAATCCTGCAAGTGATCGACAACACCGAGCACCTTGGCATCACTCCGCTGGGACGAAGATGACACCGCACCAAGGAACGGGTATTTAAACTGGAGAGCGCAGGTGGTGAATCGAAACCGATGCCACCTACACTCACCAGATCCATCGTTAGTTATAAAATATCTAGTCTATATGCATGCTATGCAGCAACCAAATGCAACAAACAAGTGCAGCAAACCGACTAGGCTCTACACTACCGGTTAGTAACGTTCACGCGCTCTAGGCCGTCCTACAGCCAAACCTGCTCTGATACCAACTTCTGTGGCACCCCGGCTCCGAGGAAACCGAAACGCCCCGTATTCCAGCCCAGAGATGAATCTTCTGGAATACGGCACTGTTGGCATAGAACAAATCAGCTCTTTATTACTATGGGTAAGGTTACAAGGGTACAAGGATTACATCGGCACGGCGACGCTACGCCTGCCCAGGGTAGCTCTATGCTAACAGCAGAACAGCCCGAGGAAGCGGAGTAACTCTCGGCAGCGAAACAACGATGGCGGTGATGGACTCCACTCCACAGGGACTCTGGCTGGAACGCGTATCCTAGATCGCAAACTCAAGATCCTCAACAAGCGAACAATAACGGCATGACCTGCAAACTGGCATGACATGCCAGGTGAGTACTTTGAACGTACTCGCAAGCTCACGGCAACCAAAGCAATCAAGACAAGCAATAGCATGGCATTTACAGGTTAAGCAGATGTAAACATGATGATGCTAGAACAACATAAGCATGGCGTGGCATATATAACAGGATGACACTACATGCAATAGGTTGCAACTTACTCTGTCGTGAGGTTACCTCGTAACCATCACCTGTAAGAACTTACCATCAAGTGTGCCACATGATAACCTCGGGACCAACCAAACTTGGTATTACAATACCATAGTGATAACATGATCATAAGGAGCTTGGTCTTTACCCAAGATCACCACATAACACCAAACCACGGTGATCCTCTCGTGATCACGATCAACCAACATCGGTATCCTCGATACCGTGGTGATCCTCTCGCGATCACATAAAGATCAACCAACTTCTTTCTCATCGAACCGGGTTGTTATAAGCAAGATTATTATACTGTTGACCCATAGTGTGTCCTACTACGAACAGTGCCCATAACCGAGGATGCGGCTATCGATAGATTATACACTCTGCAGGGGTTAGTACACTATACCCACACCACGGAACTCATGGCCTCGTGCTCCCATTCGGGTGGACCAACGATGTTCCGACAAAACCCAATCTATTGCATGACACTCTCCCGGCCACTCCGACATTCTCCCCTTTGGGCTATGTCATGGGTGACCCCTGTGTCCTCCCGACACCTGCCACTGTCGTGGCCAAACAAAACTGTCCCAAACGGGTACCTGGATCCAATAACTCAACTGGGTTCACAAGGTTATAGCCGCCTACCGGATCAGGGTAGCACGCACTCATAACCTTCCCTAGTTGGAGGCACCGGCGAGAGGCATGACACTAGACCGAACTAGGGCTGCCCCATCCCAGCAAGTGTGGTTGCACTAGTGAGCTCGATTCAATCTACACTATGACTCAGCCAACAGGTGTTCAAGTTCGATTAACATCTGGTTAAATTTGAATGATGATGTGCTGAGCCATGATAACATGATGAAATCATATTGCATATGAACATGATATAACCTAAGCAGGGATGGGAAGCATAATATCTGGATCATAGCAACAACAACAACATGCAAGCATTTAACCAGCTAAATGCTGACAAGCATGGTGAACATGAACAGCATTAGTATGTCCAAATGACAAAGAAGCATGAAGACATGTCATCATCTTAGCATGTACTACTGCAAGTATTAACCATGAGCATAATGTTACCGATGAGTACTTGATAACCAGCATGTCACACGAGCATATGGATATAACATGCACACATTAAATAATTATTCAAATATGAATCCATAGCTACTACCAATCCGTCATGCAAGTGGCTGTCGTGGCTTGCCTGGGGATGAAGAAATCATCGGGAAGAAGTGCGAGAAGCTCGCGGAATGGATCGCCGGAAACAGTTCTCTCTCGAAGGGGGCTGTTTACGGGCAAGGGCAAAATGGTCATTTTCATAGTGTGAAAACATTATGAAAATGGTAACAACATGACGGGCTCCAAGAGACGAAGATGTGGGCTTTGGAATCACCTCGTTTGGAGTTAGGATCAAAAAGATACGAAGGGTTGAAGACCAAGGACCATTCTATAAATAAAATATTCACAACCAGGCCCCTGGCAGCTCGGCGGGTCGCGTACTCCAGCGAAATACGCTTTCCCATAGGGAAAGCGCAAAGCCTGAAATCCGCTTCGACTTATCCAGCTAGGCAGGGGGTGGGGCCGGCCTCTGGGCCCACCGTCCAGCTGGCAGGGCGACGCCGTCATCTTCGTCTCCAAGCTCTAGTGCCCGACGGGGCAGAGCAAGGGCGCAACTCCGGTGACGCTTGCCGGTGCTACAGGCCGCCATTCGCGGCGCCCGGACCACCGGCGTGCTCGGGGGGCGGAGCCGCGTCGGATGGACCGTGCCACGGACGCCATCCCAGGAAGTGTGGTTGCACTGGTGAGCTCGATTCAGTCCGCACTATGACTCAGCCAACAGTTGTTCAAGTTCGATTAACATACGGTTAAATTTGAATAATGATGTGCTGAGCCATGATAACATGATGAAATCATATTGCATATGAACATGATATAACCTAAGCAGGTGTCGGTTCTATATCTGGCGTATCTCGTAGTAGGGGTCCTAAACTAGGTGTCTTGGAGTGATGGTAACACGGACACAGGATTTTACCCAGGTTCGGGCCCTCTTGATGGAGGTAAAACCCTACATCCTGCTTTTGATTATATTGATATGGGTGTAGTACAGGGTACATGTATCTACCATGAGGTGGTTCTAATGAATATGAGATGTCATGTAATGATCTATTGATTAGCATGGCCTCGGTTTATATATGCACCAGAGGCCTAGGGTTTTGGAGAGTCCTCGTCTTGTGCGCCGAGTCTTGTGGAAACCTCCTTGTATGCGGCATGGGCTACCAAAAGTGGCCCATGAATGAACTGCCACGGGGTCCTCGGGCTGATCCAGCTGGTCGGGAGATGATGTGGTGAGTACCCCCTAGTCCATGACACCGTCAGTAGCCCCCTGAACCGGTCTTCAAGCTGGGGACGCTCCTCGGTTCTTCTGAACTGTTCTTCATCTTTGGACACCGGTCTTGAAAACTGGTTCAACAAATCTTCTCATCTTCGATCTTGAGGATTTCCGAAGTGGATCCGAAGAGTTTATACGTCGGGTATCCGAGGAGCCCCTTTAAGTTATCGGCCTTTATCAATGCCTTGTTATTTTTCATGCCACACCTCGGGTTTGAAGTTGTTCCCGTGGGGCGGTGTCCTCTTGCATCCGAGCTCCAACGCCGGACTGCATTCGAGATATCTTTTGCAGTCGAGCACCAACGCCGGACCACTTCCGAGCTCCAACGCCGGACTGTATCCGAGCTCCAACGCCGAACTATGTCCGAGCTCCAACGCAGGACTATGTCCAAGCTCCAACGCCAGACTGTGTCCAAGCTCTAACGCCGGACTGTATCCGAGCTCTAACGCCGGACTTTGTCCGAGCTCCAACGTCAGACTATGTCCAAGCTCCAACGCCGGACTATGTCCAAGCTCCAACGCCGGACTATGTCCAAGCTCCAACGCCGGACTACATCCGAGCTCCAACGTCGGACTATGTCCGAGCTCCAACGCTGGACTATATCCAAGCTCCAACGCCGGACTATATCCGAGGTGTCATAGATCACCTTGGTTCAAAAAAGTTGAAGGAGTTTAGCCGAGTTTAATGCCGGAAATGCCCTCTATGGAGCCAGCCACTGGCGCCCGAGCTTTATGCCGGACTGCTTCCGAGGTGGTGCACCACCCCGACTGTGGGCCGATTTTTTGTCAATATTTTTGATTGGTGCAATTTATTCTCTGCTGAGATATATAGCCAGTAGCCCTCAAGGTGTGTATCGGTCTAAAACCCGAGATGCACCTGAAGGATGACATAAGACCGCTGATCCCAGTAGCCCCTGAGACTCAAGTTGATTCGCAAAATCGGCCTGAGGATCAACTCCTAGCTCGGCAGAATACTTCGGGACACAAAAAGCGGTGTGCAAAGTCCTCGAGACTCAGGTTGGGTGCGGCCGACCAACCTGAGGATCATAATCTCCTCGAAAACTATATTGCACTTAAATTGTCTGCATTGGATTGTCAATGCAGTAGCCCCCGAGAATTGGGTTGGGCAAAATGGCCGACCCTAGGATCGTACCTCCTTGGGAACAAGTTCAACTGTCATGTATGTTTTGACAATACCGAGGTGGAGTTCAGCAGGAAAGATGCCGAATTGTATTTTTTAGAAAAGAGTTTCACGCAGAACACCTCAACCAAGAGAATGTCCCACTTCGTCTAGACTGAAACAAGCTTTTTTGGTGCCAATATGAAATTGGTCATAAAACTGTACTTTTGTCATGCTTTGACATGACACATCTGATCTCTAGACTTCAAGTGGGTCAGCCTTCGGCTTCAACCCCCCTATCCCGAAGGCGGAGTGTTTCTCAGGCCAGTTTAGCGAACTAAACGCGAGCGGCTTTAGAGAGAAACCAGGCTACCCGGCTATTGATCATACACCTGAGTCGAGAAAGGAGTGGTAGAAAAAGATTGTGCAGCGACTAAGAAGAAAACATCTATTATAAAACGGCTCATACTAATTTAAGAGCCCCCAAGTGACTTGGGTAAAAGAATTTTATCTATAATGATTGTATGTACCGAAGTACTTATACCATATATGTGTTCACCCAAACTTTAAACGCGTCTTAACCGACTGTCGGCTTCTCCCTCTTCGGTCAAGGGCCGAAAAGTGTTATGTACTCCACCTGCCGAGAATATCGACGGTGTTTCCGATAACCAGGCAATCAGGTCATAAGGCTGTAACAGACAAAGCGCGCTCAGGGAACTTATGCTATATTACTGACGAAGTGTAAGAAGCATCTTCAAAGAAAATAGTACCCCCACCGATAC
>JAAAWM010008637.1:0-15603 GCA_036873465.1 Thinopyrum obtusiflorum
TACGACGACTGGGAGGAGTGTCGGAGACAGGTTCACCGTTTCAGCGGTAACAGCTACAAAGGGTACAACACTAGGGCGGAGGCGGAAGTTAGATACGCATGCTATCTAGCGCGAGAGAGGAGGGAGTGTTGGAGGAACCGGATGAAGATAAGTTTCATTGCGATTAATCAGAGGGGTAATATTGTGCATAAAGGATCTGAACATATGATCTTCCACAAAATAAACCAACTAGCATCAACTACAAGGAGTAATCAACACTACTAGCAACCTACTAGCACCAATCCCCGACTTGGAGACAAGAATTGGATACAAGACATGAACTAGGGTTTGGAGATGAGATGGTGCTGGTGAAGATGTTGATGGAGATTGCCCTCTCCCGATGAGAGGAGCGTTGGTGATGACGATGGTGATGTTTTCTCCCTTCTGGAGGGAAGTGTCCCCGGCAAAACAGCTCTGCCGGAGCCCTAGATTGGTTCCGCCTCGTGGCGGCGGAGTCTCATCCCGAAAGGTTCTCTCCTATTTTTTTCTCATCGAAACACTTCATATGGGAGAAGATGGGCGTCGGAGAGCCACCAGGGGGCCCACGAGGTAGGGAGACGCGCCCCCCACCCTCATGAGCAGGGTGTGGGCCCCCTGGCCTTCATCTTTGGTGATGATTTTTCTTTATTTATTTTAAGGTATTCCATGGAGTTTCAGAACTTTTGGAGTTGCGCAGAATAGTCCTTCAATATTTGCTCCTTTTCCAGCCCAGTATTCCAACTGTCGGCATTCTCCCTCTTCATGTAAACCTTGTAAAATAAGAGAGAATAGCCATAAGTATTGTGACATAACGTGAAATAACAGCCCATAATGTAATAAATATTGACATAAAATCATGATGCAAAATGGACGTATCACTACCGACAAATCTGCTCAATGATGCAACCGATGCTATGCGGAGTCTGCATGAAAGTGTTCTTTCTTTGGAGAAGCGGCGTCTCTCCCGGAATGATGTGGCATACCCGGTTTTCGTGGCCAAGGTGCCAGAGGGCAAGGGCTTTGTGGATAGAGCCATCGGGGGTACGATCGTCCTATGGTTTGATGACATCTTCGCTATGTTTAACCTTCATCCGCTGCACTACATCTTCGTTCGGCTGCTTTCGCTGAATATGGAGATGCGGATCATTAGAGACAAGACCCCGGACATCGGGATAGTCAACCCCTTCTACATGCGTGCCAAGATCTTAGGCAGCGCTGGGGACCGGCAAGTCGCGAGTTCACACCTCGAAGGCGTCATTCTGGCAAACCCAGATAAGGATAACTTCCTCGTGCCTTACTTTCCCGAGTAAGTCATCCCCTCACCGCCCCGTAACATATGATTTCTTAGATTTTGATCGTTCTTTTTTTTCTAACATTCCGTGTTTTGTGCAGTGACACACATCGCACACTCATCCTCTTAAGCCCGAAATATTCCATGGTCACGTATTTCGACCCGGACCGTGACTCGAAGATAGACTACACAAATATCAAGAAAGTTCCTGATGATGCTCTCCCCGCCTACACCAGATCTGGAGGCACCTTCAAGAGGCCAGTTCGTAGGTATGGCAACCACGTGTTCACCCACAATACGACGTTCCCCTGCGTCAAGCAGCCGCCTGGCGGTCAGAAGGATGCCTACTACGCCCTCCATCACATGCGGGCGATCGTACGGGACCATAATCACCTTCTGCTACCAAATAATCTCAGAGATTGGGCCACACGCTTGTCGGCAATCCAGGATGCGGACATCAGATAAGAATTCTTTCGCATCCAGTCGAAGTTTGTAGAAATCATCCATCAAGATGTCCTTCGTACCTCGGGGCAGTTCTACCTCAGATCTCAACCGTCCAACTGTGAGATAGAACAACGCTACAAATGCAGGCTGACAACGCCCGCGATTTCATGACCATCACGAAAGACGGCGGCTTCATCCACGCTCCGGTCCCGTGAGTCGAGTCGAAAGTAGTGATGCTATGTAGTTCTGAATTGTCGATTGGATCATGTTGTAATATTAAACTTTAATGAACTTGTATGTCTCTTTGGTTTGGACAGTCGTTCAACTTATATGTAATCGATGCTATTTATTAGTAGGATCATGAATCGTGCTACTAATGTTTTGCTTTTCTCTTCCGATCCTTTTGTTGCATACTTATATATTGCTTATGTATTGTCTGTGAATTGTTACTAACGTTTTGTGGCTAGTGCATAGAGATGCCGTCGTATGTCGTGTACAAGGGTAAGGTTCCCGGGGGGGGGGGGGGGGGGGGGGGGGGGGGGGGGGGGGGGGGGGGGGGGGGGGGGGGGGGGGGGGGGGGGGGGGGGGGGGGGGGGGGGGGGGGGGGGGGGGGGGGGGGGGGGGGGGGGGGGGGGGGGGGGGGGGGGGGGGGGGGGGGGGGGGGGGGGGGGGGGGGGGGGGGGGGGGGGGGGGGGGGGGGGGGGGGGGGGGGGGGGGGGGGGGGGGGGGGGGGGGGGGGGGGGGGGGGGGGGGGGGGGGGGGGGGGGGGGGGGGGGGGGGGGGGGGGGGGGGGGGGGGGGGGGGGGGGGGGGGGGGGGGGGGGGGGGGGGGGGGGGGGGGGGGGGGGGGGGGGGGGGGGGGGGGGGGGGGGGGGGGGGGGGGGGGGGGGGGGGGGGGGGGGGGGGGGGGGGGGGGGGGGGGGGGGGGGGGGGGGGGGGGGGGGGGGGGGGGGGGGGGGGGGGGGGGGGGGGGGGGGGGGGGGGGGGGGGGGGGGGGGGGGGGGGGGGGGGGGGGGGGGGGGGGGGGGGGGGGGGGGGGGGGGGGGGGGGGGGGGGGGGGGGGGGGGGGGGGGGGGGGGGGGGGGGGGGGGGGGGGGGGGGGGGGGGGGGGGGGGGGGGGGGGGGGGGGGGGGGGGGGGGGGGGGGGGGGGGGGGGGGGGGGGGGGGGGGGGGGGGGGGGGGGGGGGGGGGGGGGGGGGGGGGGGGGGGGGGGGGGGGGGGGGGGGGGGGGGGGGGGGGGGGGGGGGGGGGGGGGGGGGGGGGGGGGGGGGGGGGGGGGGGGGGGGGGGGGGGGGGGGGGGGGGGGGGGGGGGGGGGGGGGGGGGGGGGGGGGGGGGGGGGGGGGGGGGGGGGGGGGGGGGGGGGGGGGGGGGGGGGGGGGGGGGGGGGGGGGGGGGGGGGGGGGGGGGGGGGGGGGGGGGGGGGGGGGGGGGGGGGGGGGGGGGGGGGGGGGGGGGGGGGGGGGGGGGGGGGGGGGGGGGGGGGGGGGGGGGGGGGGGGGGGGGGGGGGGGGGGGGGGGGGGGGGGGGGGGGGGGGGGGGGGGGGGGGGGGGGGGGGGGGGGGGGGGGGGGGGGGGGGGGGGGGGGGGGGGGGGGGGGGGGGGGGGGGGGGGGGGGGGGGGGGGGGGGGGGGGGGGGGGGGGGGGGGGGGGGGGGGGGGGGGGGGGGGGGGGGGGGGGGGGGGGGGGGGGGGGGGGGGGGGGGGGGGGGGGGGGGGGGGGGGGGGGGGGGGGGGGGGGGGGGGGGGGGGGGGGGGGGGGGGGGGGGGGGGGGGGGGGGGGGGGGGGGGGGGGGGGGGGGGGGGGGGGGGGGGGGGGGGGGGGGGGGGGGGGGGGGGGGGGGGGGGGGGGGGGGGGGGGGGGGGGGGGGGGGGGGGGGGGGGGGGGGGGGGGGGGGGGGGGGGGGGGGGGGGGGGGGGGGGGGGGGGGGGGGGGGGGGGGGGGGGGGGGGGGGGGGGGGGGGGGGGGGGGGGGGGGGGGGGGGGGGGGGGGGGGGGGGGGGGGGGGGGGGGGGGGGGGGGGGGGGGGGGGGGGGGGGGGGGGGGGGGGGGGGGGGGGGGGGGGGGGGGGGGGGGGGGGGGGGGGGGGGGGGGGGGGGGGGGGGGGGGGGGGGGGGGGGGGGGGGGGGGGGGGGGGGGGGGGGGGGGGGGGGGGGGGGGGGGGGGGGGGGGGGGGGGGGGGGGGGGGGGGGGGGGGGGGGGGGGGGGGGGGGGGGGGGGGGGGGGGGGGGGGGGGGGGGGGGGGGGGGGGGGGGGGGGGGGGGGGGGGGGGGGGGGGGGGGGGGGGGGGGGGGGGGGGGGGGGGGGGGGGGGGGGGGGGGGGGGGGGGGGGGGGGGGGGGGGGGGGGGGGGGGGGGGGGGGGGGGGGGGGGGGGGGGGGGGGGGGGGGGGGGGGGGGGGGGGGGGGGGGGGGGGGGGGGGGGGGGGGGGGGGGGGGGGGGGGGGGGGGGGGGGGGGGGGGGGGGGGGGGGGGGGGGGGGGGGGGGGGGGGGGGGGGGGGGGGGGGGGGGGGGGGGGGGGGGGGGGGGGGGGGGGGGGGGGGGGGGGGGGGGGGGGGGGGGGGGGGGGGGGGGGGGGGGGGGGGGGGGGGGGGGGGGGGGGGGGGGGGGGGGGGGGGGGGGGGGGGGGGGGGGGGGGGGGGGGGGGGGGGGGGGGGGGGGGGGGGGGGGGGGGGGGGGGGGGGGGGGGGGGGGGGGGGGGGGGGGGGGGGGGGGGGGGGGGGGGGGGGGGGGGGGGGGGGGGGGGGGGGGGGGGGGGGGGGGGGGGGGGGGGGGGGGGGGGGGGGGGGGGGGGGGGGGGGGGGGGGGGGGGGGGGGGGGGGGGGGGGGGGGGGGGGGGGGGGGGGGGGGGGGGGGGGGGGGGGGGGGGGGGGGGGGGGGGGGGGGGGGGGGGGGGGGGGGGGGGGGGGGGGGGGGGGGGGGGGGGGGGGGGGGGGGGGGGGGGGGGGGGGGGGGGGGGGGGGGGGGGGGGGGGGGGGGGGGGGGGGGGGGGGGGGGGGGGGGGGGGGGGGGGGGGGGGGGGGGGGGGGGGGGGGGGGGGGGGGGATTGATCCGAAGTTCAAACCGGTCAAACAGTTTCTTCGCCGCTTTAATGAGGAGTGGTGCAAGGCCATTGGTGAAGAGGTAGCCCGGCTGTTGGCAGCAGGGTTTATTGTGGAGGTGTTTCACCCAGAGTGGTTGGCTAATCCGGTGCTGGTACTTAAGAAAAATGGCACTTGGCGTATGTGTGTGGACTACACAGATTTGAATAAAGCTTGCCCAGCTGATCCCTTTGCCCTCCCTCGTATTGATCAAATAATTGATGCTACGGTGGGTTGTGAGCGTTTGAGTTTCTTGGATGCATATTCTGGTTATCATCAGATCAAGATGGCAGTTAAGGACCAGGAGAAGACAGCTTTCATCACTCCCTTTGGAGCCTTCTGTTATGTGTCTATGCCCTTTGGGCTCAAGAGTGCCCATGCAACTTATCAGCGCTGTGTGCAGAATTGTCTTCATACTCAGATTGGGCGCAATGTTCATGCTTATGTGGATGATATTGTGGTGAAGTCCAGGAAAGCAGAGATACTCATAGCTGATCTGCAAGAAACCTTTGATAACTTGAGAGTTTATAAAATGATGCTCAATCTGTCTAAGTGTGTCTTTGGTGTACCGGCTGGCAAACTCTTGGGTTTTCTGGTGTCCAACCGGGGCATCGAGGCTAATCCAGAAAAGATCAAGGCTATCACATCCCTGGCTAAACCGGCATGTAGCAATGATGTTCAACGTTTGGTGGGTCATATCGCGGCTTTGAGCCGGTTTATCAGCAGGTTGGGAGAAAAGGCGATCCCTCTGTATCAGATGCTGAAGAAAGCGTAAAGCGGATAATTCAGATTTTGTGGCTAACGCCAGTATGCAGGGAAATATGCAGCACCGTAAGGGTAAACCACCCCAGCGCGGTGGAGGCATGAATCTGGAACGCTTGTTAAACCAGCCCTGCCCAAAGCACTGGATGAAGGAGGTTCCGGCCACAAACCTCTAGAAGGATTGTCACATCATGAGGGAATTCAAAAACTCTGATCTCTTCCGATATGACCAGGGTCCGTCAGGTGGTTCCGGTCCAAGATTTCACGGGCCGGGTTATGGTGGTGGCGATTCAAACTCAGGATTTCAGAATAATCAGGGTAATCAGAACAACCAAGGTGGTCACAGTCAGCAGGGTAATCAGGGGAATCAGCAGCAGTCGGGTTATCAAAGCAACCCAAAGTAGTTAAACGATGGACAGTATCATGTCTTCACTACTAGTTTGTGCAAGCGTGATCAGAAGCTCCATAAAAGGGCAGTAAACTCGATTGAACCGGCAGTACCCCGTTATCTACGCTGGTCTGAACAGCCTATTGTCTGGAGTCGGGAGGATCATCTGCCCCGGGTTGACAATCCGGGCCACCTAGCTTTGGTGGTTGCGCCGCAGGTTGGAGGTTATAAGTTCACCAAGGTACTCATGGAAGGAGGGAGCAGTATCAATATCTTGTATTACGAAACCTTCCGGCGTATGGGTTGACAGATAAGAACCTTAGACCGTCAAACACCACCTTTCAAGGAGTGGTGCCTGGTAAATCGTCTTATCCTGTTGGTAAGATAGCTCTGGAGGTGGTCTTTGGAGATGATCATGATTCAAGATCCGAGACGATGACCTTTGAAGTGGTCAAGGTCAGAAGCCCGTACCATGCCTTGTTTGGACGGCCGGTTTATGCTAAATTCATGGCAAGGCCGTGTTATGTCTATCTACAGCTCAAAATGCCGGGTCATAAAGGGACCATCACGGTTCATGGTAGCCGTAAGATTGCGCTGGAATGTGAGGAAGGAGATGCGGCATATGCTGAATCGGTTTGTGCAATGGAGGAGTTGAAGTTTTATAAGGACAATGTTGATCCGGCAGACATGACTTCTCTAAAGAAGCCCACTATAGAGCATGATCCGGCTTTGAAATTTAAATTGGCTGATGAGACTAAATTGGTTGATTTTGTTCCTGGCGATTCATCCAAGCAGTTCAGCATCAGCGTCAACTTGGATCCGAAATAGGAAAGCACTCTCATCGAGTTCATCCGTGAGAACCGGGACATCTTTGCATGGAAACCTTCTGGGGGGGGGGGGGGGGGGGGGGGGGGGGGGGGGGGGGGGGGGGGGGGGGGGGGGGGGGGGGGGGGGGGGGGGGGGGGGGGGGGGGGGGGGGGGGGGGGGGGGGGGGGGGGGGGGGGGGGGGGGGGGGGGGGGGGGGGGGGGGGGGGGGGGGGGGGGGGGGGGGGGGGGGGGGGGGGGGGGGGGGGGGGGGGGGGGGGGGGGGGGGGGGGGGGGGGGGGGGGGGGGGGGGGGGGGGGGGGGGGGGGGGGGGGGGGGGGGGGGGGGGGGGGGGGGGGGGGGGGGGGGGGGGGGGGGGGGGGGGGGGGGGGGGGGGGGGGGGGGGGGGGGGGGGGGGGGGGGGGGGGGGGGGGGGGGGGGGGGGGGGGGGGGGGGGGGGGGGGGGGGGGGGGGGGGGGGGGGGGGGGGGGGGGGGGGGGGGGGGGGGGGGGGGGGGGGGGGGGGGGGGGGGGGGGGGGGGGGGGGGGGGGGGGGGGGGGGGGGGGGGGGGGGGGGGGGGGGGGGGGGGGGGGGGGGGGGGGGGGGGGGGGGGGGGGGGGGGGGGGGGGGGGGGGGGGGGGGGGGGGGGGGGGGGGGGGGGGGGGGGGGGGGGGGGGGGGGGGGGGGGGGGGGGGGGGGGGGGGGGGGGGGGGGGGGGGGGGGGGGGGGGGGGGGGGGGGGGGGGGGGGGGGGGGGGGGGGGGGGGGGGGGGGGGGGGGGGGGGGGGGGGGGGGGGGGGGGGGGGGGGGGGGGGGGGGGGGGGGGGGGGGGGGGGGGGGGGGGGGGGGGGGGGGGGGGGGGGGGGGGGGGGGGGGGGGGGGGGGGGGGGGGGGGGGGGGGGGGGGGGGGGGGGGGGGGGGGGGGGGGGGGGGGGGGGGGGGGGGGGGGGGGGGGGGGGGGGGGGGGGGGGGGGGGGGGGGGGGGGGGGGGGGGGGGGGGGGGGGGGGGGGGGGGGGGGGGGGGGGGGGGGGGGGGGGGGGGGGGGGGGGGGGGGGGGGGGGGGGGGGGGGGGGGGGGGGGGGGGGGGGGGGGGGGGGGGGGGGGGGGGGGGGGGGGGGGGGGGGGGGGGGGGGGGGGGGGGGGGGGGGGGGGGGGGGGGGGGGGGGGGGGGGGGGGGGGGGGGGGGGGGGGGGGGGGGGGGGGGGGGGGGGGGGGGGGGGGGGGGGGGGGGGGGGGGGGGGGGGGGGGGGGGGGGGGGGGGGGGGGGGGGGGGGGGGGGGGGGGGGGGGGGGGGGGGGGGGGGGGGGGGGGGGGGGGGGGGGGGGGGGGGGGGGGGGGGGGGGGGGGGGGGGGGGGGGGGGGGGGGGGGGGGGGGGGGGGGGGGGGGGGGGGGGGGGGGGGGGGGGGGGGGGGGGGGGGGGGGGGGGGGGGGGGGGGGGGGGGGGGGGGGGGGGGGGGGGGGGGGGGGGGGGGGGGGGGGGGGGGGGGGGGGGGGGGGGGGGGGGGGGGGGGGGGGGGGGGGGGGGGGGGGGGGGGGGGGGGGGGGGGGGGGGGGGGGGGGGGGGGGGGGGGGGGGGGGGGGGGGGGGGGGGGGGGGGGGGGGGGGGGGGGGGGGGGGGGGGGGGGGGGGGGGGGGGGGGGGGGGGGGGGGGGGGGGGGGGGGGGGGGGGGGGGGGGGGGGGGGGGGGGGGGGGGGGGGGGGGGGGGGGGGGGGGGGGGGGGGGGGGGGGGGGGGGGGGGGGGGGGGGGGGGGGGGGGGGGGGGGGGGGGGGGGGGGGGGGGGGGGGGGGGGGGGGGGGGGGGGGGGGGGGGGGGGGGGGGGGGGGGGGGGGGGGGGGGGGGGGGGGGGGGGGGGGGGGGGGGGGGGGGGGGGGGGGGGGGGGGGGGGGGGGGGGGGGGGGGGGGGGGGGGGGGGGGGGGGGGGGGGGGGGGGGGGGGGGGGGGGGGGGGGGGGGGGGGGGGGGGGGGGGGGGGGGGGGGGGGGGGGGGGGGGGGGGGGGGGGGGGGGGGGGGGGGGGGGGGGGGGGGGGGGGGGGGGGGGGGGGGGGGGGGGGGGGGGGGGGGGGGGGGGGGGGGGGGGGGGGGGGGGGGGGGGGGGGGGGGGGGGGGGGGGGGGGGGGGGGGGGGGGGGGGGGGGGGGGGGGGGGGGGGGGGGGGGGGGGGGGGGGGGGGGGGGGGGGGGGGGGGGGGGGGGGGGGGGGGGGGGGGGGGGGGGGGGGGGGGGGGGGGGGGGGGGGGGGGGGGGGGGGGGGGGGGGGGGGGGGGGGGGGGGGGGGGGGGGGGGGGGGGGGGGGGGGGGGGGGGGGGGGGGGGGGGGGGGGGGGGGGGGGGGGGGGGGGGGGGGGGGGGGGGGGGGGGGGGGGGGGGGGGGGGGGGGGGGGGGGGGGGGGGGGGGGGGGGGGGGGGGGGGGGGGGGGGGGGGGGGGGGGGGGGGGGGGGGGGGGGGGGGGGGGGGGGGGGGGGGGGGGGGGGGGGGGGGGGGGGGGGGGGGGGGGGGGGGGGGGGGGGGGGGGGGGGGGGGGGGGGGGGGGGGGGGGGGGGGGGGGGGGGGGGGGGGGGGGGGGGGGGGGGGGGGGGGGGGGGGGGGGGGGGGGGGGGGGGGGGGGGGGGGGGGGGGGGGGGGGGGGGGGGGGGGGGGGGGGGGGGGGGGGGGGGGGGGGGGGGGGGGGGGGGGGGGGGGGGGGGGGGGGGGGGGGGGGGGGGGGGGGGGGGGGGGGGGGGGGGGGGGGGGGGGGGGGGGGGGGGGGGGGGGGGGGGGGGGGGGGGGGGGGGGGGGGGGGGGGGGGGGGGGGGGGGGGGGGGGGGGGGGGGGGGGGGGGGGGGGGGGGGGGGGGGGGGGGGGGGGGGGGGGGGGGGGGGGGGGGGGGGGGGGGGGGGGGGGGGGGGGGGGGGGGGGGGGGGGGGGGGGGGGGGGGGGGGGGGGGGGGGGGGGGGGGGGGGGGGGGGGGGGGGGGGGGGGGGGGGGGGGGGGGGGGGGGGGGGGGGGGGGGGGGGGGGGGGGGGGGGGGGGGGGGGGGGGGGGGGGGGGGGGGGGGGGGGGGGGGGGGGGGGGGGGGGGGGGGGGGGGGGGGGGGGGGGGGGGGGGGGGGGGGGGGGGGGGGGGGGGGGGGGGGGGGGGGGGGGGGGGGGGGGGGGGGGGGGGGGGGGGGGGGGGGGGGGGGGGGGGGGGGGGGGGGGGGGGGGGGGGGGGGGGGGGGGGGGGGGGGGGGGGGGGGGGGGGGGGGGGGGGGGGGGGGGGGGGGGGGGGGGGGGGGGGGGGGGGGGGGGGGGGGGGGGGGGGGGGGGGGGGGGGGGGGGGGGGGGGGGGGGGGGGGGGGGGGGGGGGGGGGGGGGGGGGGGGGGGGGGGGGGGGGGGGGGGGGGGGGGGGGGGGGGGGGGGGGGGGGGGGGGGGGGGGGGGGGGGGGGGGGGGGGGGGGGGGGGGGGGGGGGGGGGGGGGGGGGGGGGGGGGGGGGGGGGGGGGGGGGGGGGGGGGGGGGGGGGGGGGGGGGGGGGGGGGGGGGGGGGGGGGGGGGGGGGGGGGGGGGGGGGGGGGGGGGGGGGGGGGGGGGGGGGGGGGGGGGGGGGGGGGGGGGGGGGGGGGGGGGGGGGGGGGGGGGGGGGGGGGGGGGGGGGGGGGGGGGGGGGGGGGGGGGGGGGGGGGGGGGGGGGGGGGGGGGGGGGGGGGGGGGGGGGGGGGGGGGGGGGGGGGGGGGGGGGGGGGGGGGGGGGGGGGGGGGGGGGGGGGGGGGGGGGGGGGGGGGGGGGGGGGGGGGGGGGGGGGGGGGGGGGGGGGGGGGGGGGGGGGGGGGGGGGGGGGGGGGGGGGGGGGGGGGGGGGGGGGGGGGGGGGGGGGGGGGGGGGGGGGGGGGGGGGGGGGGGGGGGGGGGGGGGGGGGGGGGGGGGGGGGGGGGGGGGGGGGGGGGGGGGGGGGGGGGGGGGGGGGGGGGGGGGGGGGGGGGGGGGGGGGGGGGGGGGGGGGGGGGGGGGGGGGGGGGGGGGGGGGGGGGGGGGGGGGGGGGGGGGGGGGGGGGGGGGGGGGGGGGGGGGGGGGGGGGGGGGGGGGGGGGGGGGGGGGGGGGGGGGGGGGGGGGGGGGGGGGGGGGGGGGGGGGGGGGGGGGGGGGGGGGGGGGGGGGGGGGGGGGGGGGGGGGGGGGGGGGGGGGGGGGGGGGGGGGGGGGGGGGGGGGGGGGGGGGGGGGGGGGGGGGGGGGGGGGGGGGGGGGGGGGGGGGGGGGGGGGGGGGGGGGGGGGGGGGGGGGGGGGGGGGGGGGGGGGGGGGGGGGGGGGGGGGGGGGGGGGGGGGGGGGGGGGGGGGGGGGGGGGGGGGGGGGGGGGGGGGGGGGGGGGGGGGGGGGGGGGGGGGGGGGGGGGGGGGGGGGGGGGGGGGGGGGGGGGGGGGGGGGGGGGGGGGGGGGGGGGGGGGGGGGGGGGGGGGGGGGGGGGGGGGGGGGGGGGGGGGGGGGGGGGGGGGGGGGGGGGGGGGGGGGGGGGGGGGGGGGGGGGGGGGGGGGGGGGGGGGGGGGGGGGGGGGGGGGGGGGGGGGGGGGGGGGGGGGGGGGGGGGGGGGGGGGGGGGGGGGGGGGGGGGGGGGGGGGGGGGGGGGGGGGGGGGGGGGGGGGGGGGGGGGGGGGGGGGGGGGGGGGGGGGGGGGGGGGGGGGGGGGGGGGGGGGGGGGGGGGGGGGGGGGGGGGGGGGGGGGGGGGGGGGGGGGGGGGGGGGGGGGGGGGGGGGGGGGGGGGGGGGGGGGGGGGGGGGGGGGGGGGGGGGGGGGGGGGGGGGGGGGGGGGTTGCTTTGATAACCCGACTGCCGCTGACCCTGATTACTTTGCTGATTGTGACCACCTTGGTTGTTCTGGTTGCCCTGATTATTCTGAAATCCTGAGTTTGAACCGCCACCACCGTAACCCGGCCCGTGAAACCCTAGACCGGAACCGTCGGATGGACCCTGATCATACCGGAAGAGATCCGAGTTTTTGAATTCCTTCATGATGAAACAATCCTTCCAGAGGTGCGTGGCCGGAACCTCCTTTGTCCCGTGCTTTGGGCAGGGCTGGTTTAACAAGCGTTCCAGATTCATGCCTCTACCGCACTGGGGCGGTTTACCCTTACGGTGCTACATATTGCCCTGCATATTGGTGTTAGCCACAAAATCTGAATTGTCCGCTTTACGCTTACCATTGCTCCCGTGGCTCGCCTGGTTATGCTGTCCTTTTGTACCAGCATTCTTCTTTCCCTTCTCCTGCTTTTCTTCATCAGAATCGGGACCCTTAGTATTATCAGAATCAGCATACTTAACCAGAGCTGCCATGAGCGTTCCCATATCATTGCAGTGACGCTTGAGCCGTCCCAACTTCATCTTCAGTCACTTAAACCGGCAGTTACCCTCCAAGGTCACAATTGCCGTATCAGGATTAATGCGGCCTGACGAATGCAGGATTTCTGAAACCCAGCGCACCCAATGAGTTGTTGATTCGCTCTCTCCTTGGACACAAGCAGCTAGATCCACAATGGACGTGGGTTTCTTGCACGTATCCTTGAAGTTTGCTATAAATCGGGCCTTCAACTCGTCCCATGAACTGATCGAGTTAACGGGCAGGCTCTTCAGCCAGGTACGAGCCATTCCTTCTAACATCATGGTGAAGTATTTTGCACATGCCGCTTCATCCACATCCAGCATCTCCATTGCCATCGGGGGGGGGGGGGGGGGGGGGGGGGGGGGGGGGGGGGGGGGGGGGGGGGGGGGGGGGGGGGGGGGGGGGGGGGGGGGGGGGGGGGGGGGGGGGGGGGGGGGGGGGGGGGGGGGGGGGGGGGGGGGGGGGGGGGGGGGGGGGGGGGGGGGGGGGGGGGGGGGGGGGGGGGGGGGGGGGGGGGGGGGGGGGGGGGGGGGGGGGGGGGGGGGGGGGGGGGGGGGGGGGGGGGGGGGGGGGGGGGGGGGGGGGGGGGGGGGGGGGGGGGGGGGGGGGGGGGGGGGGGGGGGGGGGGGGGGGGGGGGGGGGGGGGGGGGGGGGGGGGGGGGGGGGGGGGGGGGGGGGGGGGGGGGGGGGGGGGGGGGGGGGGGGGGGGGGGGGGGGGGGGGGGGGGGGGGGGGGGGGGGGGGGGGGGGGGGGGGGGGGGGGGGGGGGGGGGGGGGGGGGGGGGGGGGGGGGGGGGGGGGGGGGGGGGGGGGGGGGGGGGGGGGGGGGGGGGGGGGGGGGGGGGGGGGGGGGGGGGGGGGGGGGGGGGGGGGGGGGGGGGGGGGGGGGGGGGGGGGGGGGGGGGGGGGGGGGGGGGGGGGGGGGGGGGGGGGGGGGGGGGGGGGGGGGGGGGGGGGGGGGGGGGGGGGGGGGGGGGGGGGGGGGGGGGGGGGGGGGGGGGGGGGGGGGGGGGGGGGGGGGGGGGGGGGGGGGGGGGGGGGGGGGGGGGGGGGGGGGGGGGGGGGGGGGGGGGGGGGGGGGGGGGGGGGGGGGGGGGGGGGGGGGGGGGGGGGGGGGGGGGGGGGGGGGGGGGGGGGGGGGGGGGGGGGGGGGGGGGGGGGGGGGGGGGGGGGGGGGGGGGGGGGGGGGGGGGGGGGGGGGGGGGGGGGGGGGGGGGGGGGGGGGGGGGGGGGGGGGGGGGGGGGGGGGGGGGGGGGGGGGGGGGGGGGGGGGGGGGGGGGGGGGGGGGGGGGGGGGGGGGGGGGGGGGGGGGGGGGGGGGGGGGGGGGGGGGGGGGGGGGGGGGGGGGGGGGGGGGGGGGGGGGGGGGGGGGGGGGGGGGGGGGGGGGGGGGGGGGGGGGGGGGGGGGGGGGGGGGGGGGGGGGGGGGGGGGGGGGGGGGGGGGGGGGGGGGGGGGGGGGGGGGGGGGGGGGGGGGGGGGGGGGGGGGGGGGGGGGGGGGGGGGGGGGGGGGGGGGGGGGGGGGGGGGGGGGGGGGGGGGGGGGGGGGGGGGGGGGGGGGGGGGGGGGGGGGGGGGGGGGGGGGGGGGGGGGGGGGGGGGGGGGGGGGGGGGGGGGGGGGGGGGGGGGGGGGGGGGGGGGGGGGGGGGGGGGGGGGGGGGGGGGGGGGGGGGGGGGGGGGGGGGGGGGGGGGGGGGGGGGGGGGGGGGGGGGGGGGGGGGGGGGGGGGGGGGGGGGGGGGGGGGGGGGGGGGGGGGGGGGGGGGGGGGGGGGGGGGGGGGGGGGGGGGGGGGGGGGGAACCAACTACAGAGCACGATCCGACATTGAAGTTTAAGTCGGCTACAGACCCTAAGATGATTGATTTTGTTCCTAGTGATTCATCCAAGCAGTTCAGCATCAGCGCTAACCTAGACCCCAAATAGGAAAGCACGCTCATCGAGTTCATCCGTGAGAACCGGGACATCTTTGCATGGAAGCCTTCTGACATGCCAGGTGTATCGAGGGAACTCGCTAAGCACACACTTAATATCGATCCTAAGTTTAAACCGGCCAGGCAGTTTCTCCGCCGCTTCAACGAAGAAAGGCGTAAGGCTATTGAGCGTCACTGCAATAACATGTCAACTCTTATGGCTGCTTTGGTGAAATACGCCGATTCAGATAGTACCAAAGACCCTGAGTCTGAGGATGACAAACCGGGGAAAGGGAAAAAGAACGGCAATACCAAGGGGCAGCAGCACAATCCGGCAGGTCATGGGAATAATGGTAAGCGCAAAGCAGACAATAGTTTGGACTTTGTGGCTAACAGCAACGCTCAGGACAACGGTCGTCCTAAGGGTAAACAGCCCCAGAGGGGCGGAGGGTCAGGCCCCAATCTGGAGTGCCTACTAATTCAACCTTGTCCAAAGCATGGATCGAAGGAAAGGCCAGCATCACATCTTTGGAAGGATTGTTTCATTATGCAGGAGTTCAAGAATTCCAATATGTTTCAATATGACAATGGCCCGCCCGGCGGTTCAGAAGGTGGTTTTCATGGGCTGGGTTATGGAGGTGGCAGCTTCGGTTCAGGATTCCAAGGCAATCAAACCGGACATGGCCATCAAGGGAACCAGGGCAATCAAGGAGGTTATAACCATCAGGGGAATCAGCAGCAGCAGCAGTCGGGTTATCAGAGAAATCCGAAGCAGTTGAATAGTGGGAAGTATCATGTCTTTACCACTAGCTTGTGTAAATGCGATTAGAAGCTTCACAAGAGGGCAGTAAACTCTGTTGAACCGACGGTGCCTCAGTATCTGCGCTGGTCTTTGTGCTCTCATTTTATGGACTCTGTTGAACCGAGTAGCCCATTTTATGGAGTAGAGAGGATCACCCACCCCGGGGTGATAATCCGGGTCATCTGGCCTTAGTTGTGGCACGTCAAGTTGGGGAGTATAAGTTCACCAAGGTGCTTATGTATGGGTGAAGCAGTATCAATATTCTTTACTATGATACCTTCCGCCGTATGGGGTTGACAGATAAGAATCTTAAACCGCCGAATCCTGTTTTTCATGGTGTGGTTCCTGGTAAGTCTGCGTATCCAGTGGGCAAGATAGCCCTAGAGGTGGCTTTTGGAGATCATGATTCAAGGTCAGAAACATTGAGTTTTGAGGTGGAGAAAATCAAGAGTCCGTATCATGCCCTGTTCGGGCTTCCGGCTTATGCTAAGTTCATGGGGAGGCCATGTTATGTTTATTTACAGCTTAAGATGTCGGGTCACAAGGGGACCATCACAGTACATGGGAGCAGGAAGATCACTTTGGAGTGTGAAGAGGGTGATGCGGCCTACGCTCAGTCGGTTTGTGCCACAAAGTAGCTAAAGTTTTATAAAGACAAGGTTGATCTGGCGGACATGACTTCTTTGAAAAAACCAACTACAGAGCACGATCCGACATTGAAGTTTAAGTCGGCTACAGACCCTAAGATGATTGATTTTGTTCCTAGTGATTCAT
>JAAAWM010008638.1:0-15620 GCA_036873465.1 Thinopyrum obtusiflorum
AAAAGTTCTCGGAATGACCTGAAAATCCACGGAGACACGTTTTGGAATTAATGAAAAATACTGGCGAAAGAATCAGCATCAGGGGGCCCACACCCTGTCCACGAGGGTGCAGGGCGCGCGCCCTGCCTCGTGGGCCCCCTGGGACTCCACCGACCTCAACTCCAACTCCATATATTCACGTTCGGGGAGAAAAAAATGAGAGAGAAGGATTCATCGCGTTTTACGAGTCTATGCGTAGATGATATGCACGAGTAGAACACAAAGGAGTTGTGGCAGTGATGGTCATACTGCTTACCACCAACGTCTTATTTTGATTCGGCGGCATTGTGGGATGAAGCGGCCCGCACCAACCTTACATGTCCACGTACATGAGACCAGTTCCACCGATTGACATGCAACTTGTTTTGAATAAAGGTGGCTGGCGGGTGTCTGTTTCTCCTACTTTAGTTGAATCGAATTTGACTACGGCCGGTCCTTGAAGAAGGTTAAAACAGCAAACTTGATAATCACCGTTGTGGTTTTGCATAGGTAAGAACGGTTCTTGCTAGTTGCCCGTAACAGCCACGTAAAACTTGCAACAACAAAGTAGAGGACGTCTAACTTATTTTTGCAGGGTATGTTGTGATGTGATATGGTCAAGACGTGATGTGATATACGTTGTTTTATGAGATGATCATGTTTTGTAATATCGACAACCGGCAGGAGCCTTAGGGTTGTCTCTTAATTATTGTATGAAATGCAAACGCCATGTAATTGCTTTACTTTATCGCTATGCGTTAGCAATAGTTGTAGAAGCAATAGTTGGCAAGATGAGCCCGACGCAACGATGGAGATCAAGGTGTCGAGCCGGTGACGATGGAGATCATGACGATGCTTTGAAGATGGAGATCAAAAGCACAAGATGATCATGGCTGATACGTCTCCAACGTATCTACTTTTCCAAACATTTTTGCCCTTGTTTTGGACTCTAACTTGCATGATTTGAATGGAACTAACCCAGACTGACGCTGTTTTCAGCAGAACTGCCATGGTGTTATTTTTGTGCAGAAATGGGGGGGGGGGGGGGGGGGGGGGGGGGGGGGGGGGGGGGGGGGGGGGGGGGGGGGGGGGGGGGGGGGGGGGGGGGGGGGGGGGGGGGGGGGGGGGGGGGGGGGGGGGGGGGGGGGGGGGGGGGGGGGGGGGGGGGGGGGGGGGGGGGGGGGGGGGGGGGGGGGGGGGGGGGGGGGAAAGGGCAAAGGGAAGAAGGGGAACTTCAAAAAGAACGGCAAGCAAGTTGCTAATCAAGTGAAGAAGCCCAAGTCTGTACCTAAGCCTGAGACTAAGTGCTTCTACTACAAAGGGACTGGTCACTGGAAGCGGAACTACCCCAACTATTTGGTGGATAAGAAGGATGGCAAAGTGAACAAAGGTATTTAGTCCTAATAGTATTTTGCAAATTATGTTGTAGATCAATAGCTCGCGTTGTTGCTTCCCTGTTTTTATTTTTGATATGTTCCTAGAGAAAATTATGTTGAAAAATGTTAGTAGCAAAGATGCGGATTGGATCCGTGATCTGAGGATTATCCTCATTGCTGCACAGAAAAATTATGTCCTTGATGCGCCGCTAGGTGACAGACCTATTGCAAGAGTGATGCAGACGTTATGAACCTTTGGGTAGCTCAATATGATGACTACTTGATAGTTTAGTGCACCATGCTTAACGGCTTAGAATCGGGACTTCAAAGACGTTTTGAACGTCATGGACCATATAAGATGTTCCAGGAGTTGAAGTTAATATTCTAAGCAAATACCCGAGTTGATAGATATGAAGTCTCCAAGAAAGTTCTATAGCTAAAAGATGGAGGAGAATCGCTCAACTAGTGAGCATGTGCTGGGGGGGGGGGGGGGGGGGGGGGGGGGGGGGGGGGGGGGGGGGGGGGGGGGGGGGGGGGGGGGGGGGGGGGGGGGGGGGGGGGGGGGGGGGGGGGGGGGGGGGGGGGGGGGGGGGGGGGGGGGGGGGGGGGGGGGGGGGGGGGGGGGGGGGGGGGGGGGGGGGGGGGGGGGGGGGGGGGGGGGGGGGGGGGGGGGGGGGGGGGGGGGGGGGGGGGGGGGGGGGGGGGGGGGGGGGGGGGGGGGGGGGGGGGGGGGGGGGGGGGGGGGGGGGGGGGGGGGGGGGGGGGGGGGGGGGGGGGGGGGGGGGGGGGGGGGGGGGGGGGGGGGGGGGGGGGGGGGGGGGGGGGGGGGGGGGGGGGGGGGGGGGGGGGGGGGGGGGGGGGGGGGGGGGGGGGGGGGGGGGGGGGGGGGGGGGGGGGGGGGGGGGGGGGGGGGGGGGGGGGGGGGGGGGGGGGGGGGGGGGGGGGGGGGGGGGGGGGGGGGGGGGGGGGGGGGGGGGGGGGGGGGGGGGGGGGGGGGGGGGGGGGGGGGGGGGGGGGGGGGGGGGGGGGGGGGGGGGGGGGGGGGGGGGGGGGGGGGGGGGGGGGGAAGTAGTTCCAAGATTGATATGATCATCATCGCACACTCCCTATACTTTCAGGATTAGTGTTGAAACTAAATAAGTGTTATTTGGTGTTTGCGTTGAGCATGAATATGATTTGATCATGTTTATTGCAATACGGTTATTCATTTAAGTTAGAGAACAATTGTTGTTCTGTTTACATGAATAAAAACCTTCTATGGTCATACATACCAACGAAAATGGTTTGTTGGATCTCGATCGTAGTGATACACATATTCATAATAATGAAGCCAAAAGATGCAAAGTTAATAATGATAGTGCAACTTATTTGTGGCACTGCCGTTTAGGTCATATTGGTGTAAAGCGCATGAAGAAACTCCATACTAATGGGATTTTGGAATCACTTGATTATGAATCACTTGATGCTTGCGAACCGTGCCTCATGGGCAAGATGACTAAAAACACCGTTCTCCGGAACTATGGAGAGAGCAACAGATTTGTTGGAAGTCATACATACAGATGTATGTGGTCCAATGAATATTGAGGCTCATGGCGGATATCGTTATTTTCTCACCTTCACAGATGATTTGAGCAGATATGGGTATATCTACTTAATGAAACATAAGTCTGAAACATTTGAAAAGTTCATATAATTTCAGAGTGAAGTGGAAAATCATCGTAACAAGAAAAATAAAGTTTCTACGATCTGATCGTAGAGAAGAGTATTTGAGTTACGAGTTTGGCCTTCAGTTAAAACAATGTGAAATAGTTTCACTACTCACGCCACCTAGAACACCACAGCATAATGGTGTGTCCGAACGTCATAACCATACTTTATTGGATATAGTGCAATCTATGATGTCTCTTACCAATTTACCACTATCGTTTTGGGGTTATGCATTAGAGACAGCTACATTCACGTTAAATAGGGCACCATCAAAATCCGATGAGACGACGCCTTATGAACTGTGGTTTGGCAAGAAACCAAAGTTGTCGTTTCTTAAAGTTTGGGGTTGCGATGCTTATGTGAAAAAGTTTCATCCTGATAAGTTCAAACCCAAATGGGGGGGGGGGGGAGATTTGTTTTCTCAGAGCTTTATTCTTTTAAAATGATTTCTTTTGAATTTGGAGCCTGTTTTGCACTACAACCATTTGACAAATGCATTTAAAATTTCCACCAAAATTTGGGGATGTCATGTGATGTTTCCACATCACTTTTATGCAAAAATACCTTTTGGCCATTGGAGATTTTGAGCTCTACACCAACTTTTCCAATCTGGTCCAGTAGGCACTTTTGCACTACAACCCATTTAAATATTTCTTTAAAAATTCTTCCAAGTGTTTGGAGATGTCAGTGGATGCATACAATTCATCTTCAAGCAAAAACCCAGTGATGTTCTTTGAAAAATTTGAGTGGATCAACCTCTTTTGCATTCTGGTCCAATTTGGTGGGGGGGGGGGGGGGGGGGGGGGGGGGGGGGGGGGGGGGGGGGGGGGGGGGGGGGGGTCCTACTTGTAGCCCTCCCTTCAAAACCCTTAAGTCCAGAAGAGTGGACTCATTGGAGGTTTTGAAGTGCATGCAAGAAACCCTTTTTCTTTCTGTCCAAAACTGGAGTTTTGCAAAACTTGCACTAACAAGTTTCTGGTTTTGCCCAACTGATCTTGCCTTCATCATCCACACCTGGGGGGGGGGGGGGGGGGGGGGGGGGGGGGGGGGGGGGGGGGGGGGGGGGGGGGGGGGGGGGGGGGGGGGGACTTGGTGTGCACAGTCAGCTTGGGGCATGTTTTCTAGTTTGCACTGTGAACTTGCTCCAATGACCCAGCAACCTTGTCCACTGAACTCCTAGTTGCCTCTATCCTAGTCCTGTTAATTGCCAGCGGGGGGGGGGGGGGGGGGGGGGGGGGGGGGGGGGGGGGGGGGGGGGGGGGGGGGGGGGGGGGGGGGGGGGGGGGGGGGGGGGGGGGGGGGGGGGGGGGGGGGGGGGGGGGGGGGGGGGGGGGGGGGGGGGGGGGGGGGGGGGGGGGGGGGGGGGGGGGGGGGGGGGGGGGGGGGGGGGGGGGGGGGGGGGGGGGGGGGGGGGGGGGGGGGGGGGGGGGGGGGGGGGGGGGGGGGGGGGGGGGGGGGGGGGGGGGGGGGGGGGGGGGGGGGGGGGGGGGGGGGGGGGGGGGGGGGGGGGGGGGGGGGGGGGGGGGGGGGGGGGGGGGGGGGGGGGGGGGGGGGGGGGGGGGGGGGGGGGGGGGGGGGGGGGGGGGGGGGGGGGGGGGGGGGGGGGGGGGGGGGGGGGGGGGGGGGGGGGGGGGGGGGGGGGGGGGGGGGGGGGGGGGGGGGGGGGGGGGGGGGGGGGGGGGGGGGGGGGGGGGGGGGGGGGGGGGGGGGGGGGGGGGGGGGGGGGGGGGGGGGGGGGGGGGGGGGGGGGGGGGGGGGGGGGGGGGGGGGGGGGGGGGGGGGGGGGGGGGGGGGGGGGGGGGGGGGGGGGGGGGGGGGGGGGGGGGGGGGGGGGGGGGGGGGGGGGGGGGGGGGGGGGGGGGGGGGGGGGGGGGGGGGGGGGGGGGGGGGGGGGGGGGGGGGGGGGGGGGGGGGGGGGGGGGGGGGGGGGGGGGGGGGGGGGGGGGGGGGGGGGGGGGGGGGGGGGGGGGGGGGGGGGGGGGGGGGGGGGGGGGGGGGGGGGGGGGGGGGGGGGGGGGGGGGGGGGGGGGGGGGGGGGGGGGGGGGGGGGGGGGGGGGGGGGGGGGGGGGGGGGGGGGGGGGGGGGGGGGGGGGGGGGGGGGGGGGGGGGGGGGGGGGGGGGGGGGGGGGGGGGGGGGGGGGGGGGGGGGGGGGGGGGGGGGGGGGGGGGGGGGGGGGGGGGGGGGGGGGGGGGGGGGGGGGGGGGGGGGGGGGGGGGGGGGGGGGGGGGGGGGGGGGGGGGGGGGGGGGGGGGGGGGGGGGGGGGGGGGGGGGGGGGGGGGGGGGGGGGGGGGGGGGGGGGGGGGGGGGGGGGGGGGGGGGGGGGGGGGGGGGGGGGGGGGGGGGGGGGGGGGGGGGGGGGGGGGGGGGGGGGGGGGGGGGGGGGGGGGGGGGGGGGGGGGGGGGGGGGGGGGGGGGGGGGGGGGGGGGGGGGGGGGGGGGGGGGGGGGGGGGGGGGGGGGGGGGGGGGGGGGGGGGGGGGGGGGGGGGGGGGGGGGGGGGGGGGGGGGGGGGGGGGGGGGGGGGGGGGGGGGGGGGGGGGGGGGGGGGGGGGGGGGGGGGGGGGGGGGGGGGGGGGGGGGGGGGGGGGGGGGGGGGGGGGGGGGGGGGGGGGGGGGGGGGGGGGGGGGGGGGGGGGGGGGGGGGGGGGGGGGGGGGGGGGGGGGGGGGGGGGGGGGGGGGGGGGGGGGGGGGGGGGGGGGGGGGGGGGGGGGGGGGGGGGGGGGGGGGGGGGGGGGGGGGGGGGGGGGGGGGGGGGGGGGGGGGGGGGATCTCAAAGGGTGATTTGCTTTTGTGGTGTTATGAATGCTTATAATATGATGACGATGTTGAACTCGATGATATCTTTGCTTCTGGTACAAGTGAATGTTTTTTCTTTAAGCTAGTGTTGGTGCTGATTAGATAGCGGTAATGACTATGATGATTAAACAGTGGTAATGACGACTATGATGATTATCTCCTGTCATATTATACCCGTGTTCTTAATGTTTGCGAGTACATTCAAACGTACTCACTAGCTTGTCCCTGGCTATTGTCTTGTCCAGATTTTCGCGCATGGAGATAAGCATCGCGGTGACAGCCTCGGAACCTACGTATTGACGATAGCAGCCTCGCGAAGATAGGAGTTATCCTGGTCAGCTGTTCTTGTGGGAAATGGAGTCCCATAGACCCAGATGTACCCAACCGCTTCCGCCCTCAACCATTAGAAACCAAGTGTTGTACTCCTAGGCCACAATGGTCTTGTACTACATATTTTTGTACCTTACTTGGAATTCTTGTATCAAGTTGGTGCCTCATCAGCTAACAGTAATCCTGGGGCTGGTGAGCACAAAGGCCGTTTTCTGGGAAATTTTATCCCGAAAATCCGGTCGTGACACTACTTCATGCTCTTAGTACTTTTGTTCTCTCATGTCCGTGTTCTTCGTCCTGAACTTAATCTCAAAGGGTGATTTGCTTTTGTGGTGTTATGAATGCTTATAATATGATGACGATGTTGAACTCGATGATATCTTTGCTTCTGGTACAAGTGAATGTTTTTTGGGGGGGGGGGGGGGGGGGGGGGGGGGGGGGGGGGGGGGGGGGGGGGGGGGGGGGGGGGGGGGGGAGGGGGGCGAGGAGGAAGAAAAGGTGGGTGTAGTAGCGGGCACAGCCGCTGACGGGTGGGGCCGTAGGTGCCACGCGGCAGTGGGCTAGAGGGGATACAAGCGTGGCTGGGTGAGAATAAATAGAGGGAGGGAGGCCGCGCGATGTTTGAGGGAGTCCTGGATTAGGGGGTCTCCGGACAGCCGGACTATATCCTTTGGTCGGACTGTTAGACTATGAAGATACAAGATTGAAGACTTCGTCTCGTGTCCAGATGGGACTCTACTTGGCATGGAAGGCAAGCTAGGCAATACGGATATGTATATCTCCTCCTTTGTAACCGACCTTGTGTAACCCTAGCCCTTTCCGTTGTCTATATAAACCAGAGTGTTTTAGTCCGTAGGACAACATACAATCATACCATAGGCTAGCTTCTAGGGTTTAGCCTCTCTGATCTCGTGGTAGATCTACTCTTGTACTACCCATATCATCAATATTAATCAAGCAGGACATAGGGTTTTACCTCCATCAAGAGGGCCCGAACCTGTGTAAAACACTGTGTTCCCTGCCTCCTGTTACCATCCGCCTTAGATGCACAGTTCAGGACCCGCTACCCGAGATCCGCCAGTTTTGACACCGACATTGGTGCTGGGGGGGGGGGGGGGGGGGGGGGGGGGGGGGGGGGGGGGGGGGGGGGGGGGGGGGGGGGGGGGGGGGGGGGGGGGGGGGGGGGGGGGGGGGGGGGGGGGGGGGGGGGGGGGGGGGGGGGGGGGGGGGGGGGGGGGGGGGGGGGGGGGGGGGGGGGGGGGGGGGGGGGGGGGGGGGGGGGGGGAGCACCAATGTCGGTGTCAAAACTGGCGGATCTCGGGTAGGGGGTCCCGAACTGTGCGTCTAGGCCGGATGGTAACAGGAGACAAGTGACACAATGTTTTACCCAGGTTCGGGCCCTCTTGATGGAGGTAAAACCCTACGTCCTACTTGATTAATATTGATGATATGGTTAGTACAAGAGTAGATCTACCATGAGATCAAGGAGGCTAAACCCTAAAAGCTAGCCTATGGTATGATTGTTGTATGATGAAGTTGTCCTATGGACTAAAACCCTCCGTTTTATATAGACACCGGAGAGGGTTAGGGTTACACAAAGTCGGTTACAATGGTAGGAGATCTTGAATATCCACATCGCCAAACTTGCCTTCCACGCCAAGGAAAGTCCCATCCGAACACGGGACGGAGTCTTCAATCTTGTATCTTCATAGTCCTGGAGTCCGGCTGAAGGTATAGTTCGGCTACCCGGACACCCCCTAATCCAGGACTCCCTCACCAAACATGGCAAGTACAATTACTTTTGAGCCTGATACAGAGGCGCCGCACACCCCCTCTGCTTCACTGATGAAGTAATGGAACATGAATTCCCAGAAGGGTTCAAACCCATGAATATTGAATCATATGATGGAACCACAGATCCCGCGGTATGGATTGAAGAATTTTTCTCCATATTCATATGGCCCGCGGCGATGATCTTCATGCCATCAAATTCCTCCCCCCTAAAACTCAAGGGGCCAGCCCGGCACTGGCTGAACAGCCTGCCTGAAAACTCCATTGGCAGCTGGGAGGACTTGGAAGAAGCCTTCCTTGACAACTCCCAAGGTACATATGTTCGACCTCCGGATGCCGACGACTTAAGTCACATAATTCAACAGCTCAGAGAGTCAGCCAGGAAATTCTAGACTAGGTTTTTGACCAAAAAGAACCAGATCGTCGACTGTGCGGATGTCGAAGCCCTAGCGGCCTTTAAACATAGCATCCGGAAGCACAACGAATCGTGTCCTGCAGTGGCGTCAATAATTTGATCGATGCAGGGGAGGGGGAAGGGATCCTTTGGGCAGGCCTTGTTGAGGTCTTTGAAGTCAACGCACAGGCGCTAGGATTTGTCCTTCTTTGGTACCATCACCAAGTTTGCTAGCAAGTCCGGATGTTTTATATCTCTGATGAATCCGGCCTCCAATAGTTTGGCTAGCTCCTCTCCCATTGCCTATCTCTTGGGTACAGAGAAATGCCGAAGGGCTTGTTTGACAGGTTTGAATCCTTTTAGGATATTTAAGATGTGTTCAGCCAGCCTGCGTGGGATTCCTGGCATGTGCGAACGGTGCCATGCAAAAATGTCCCAGTTCTCCCGTAGGAATTCTCGCAGTGCGGCGTCTACATCATGGTTTAATTGTGCCCCGATGGAAGCTGTTTTATTGGGGTCCGTTGGATGGACCTGGAATTTGACTATTTCATCCGCTGGTTTAAAGGAGGTGGACTTGGATCTTTTGTCAAGTATCACATCGTCCCTGTTTACCGTGGAGCGCAGCGTAGTCAGTTCCTCAGCCGCTAGGGCTTCGGACAGTGCCTCAAGGGCCAGTGCGGCTGTCTTGTTTTCGGCGCGGAGTGTTATGTCCAGATCACTAGCGAGAGTGATGATTCCGTTCGGCCTGGGCATCTTGAGCTTCATGTACCCGTAATGGGGTATTGCTTGAAAGATTGTAAACGCTTCCCGCCCCAGCAGAGCATGGTATCCACTGCTGAACGGGGCCACTTGGAATGTGACCTCTTCGGACCTATAATTATCCGGCATGCCGAACACCACATCTAGTGTGATTTTTCCTGTACAGCGTGCTTCCTGACTGGGGATTATTCCTCTGAAGGTTGTGCTGCTTCGCTCAATGCGGTTCCAGTCTATTTCCATTTTTTGAAGGGTTTCCTCATAAATGAGGTTCAATCCGCTGCCTCCATCCATGAGTACCTTGGTGAGGCGAAAGTCGTCCACTATAGGACTGAGTACCAATGCGGCTGGTGCTCGAGCTGTTCGGAATTTAGGTTCGTCGCTGGCATTAAAGGTAATAGCCATGTCACTCCATGGGTTTATTGTTGCTACTTGATAGACTTCGGCGAAGCTGCGGAGTGTTCTTTTTCGCATTTTATTTGATGCGAATGTCTCGAAGACTGTTAAGACTGTACTGGAGTCCCTGAGGTGGCTTTCTGCAGCCTCTGGAATTAGGAGATCTTCGCCCCTTTTGGCCACCTGCCGGAGTATCCAACATGCTCTAAGGCTATGAGTTGGTGTAGCGTCCTCTGTACTATGAATTTTACAGGGTCCATTAAGCCATCCCTCCAGTACGGTTCCATGCCCTATAGAGGGTTTTGGTTTTTTGGTTTTTAACCCGGGTGTCTGATGATGATGCACCCTTTTATTTTGGACGAGGTTTCTATTCAAGGCCGGATTGTCCCAAAATTTAGTTTCAGTTTTTCGGGCGCTTTCCATCGCACAGTACTTTTGTACTATGGACGCCAAGTCAGCGAAGCGTGTAAGATCACGACGACCTGTGGCGTTGAGGATTCCCTTGTCCGTGCAATTATTGCAGAAGATTGAGATTGCGTTTTTCTCGCGGCAGTCCTTTATCCTGTTCATAACCAGGAGGAACCTTGCCCAGTAATGATGTACTGTTTCTTCGGGCTTTTTCCTGATTTGGGATAGATCGCTTATGTTCGGGCGGGTGGGTGGAATTAAATCCAGAACTTCACCCAATCTAAGACTCAGAGGCCAAGGAGTTTCCGAACTCTGAGGTTTGGATTCTTGGATGTTGTCCAGTGAATCTAGCATGTTGCCTGATTCTAAGTTTAGGTCTTGAGTTACATCCTCCCCTCTGCGGGTATCCGGCTTGGAGGGATCTGGAATCCGGATGTAGCTAGTCCTTAAGATAAATGAAGAGTCGCCGCACTGTGCCTCTACTACGGCAACGTGATGGGTGACTTGGGGAGAATTAATTTCTCTTAGATCGGGTTTAAGCCCAACCTGGTCATAATCCGTAGTGACTCCCAAGGCGGCGATGCGATCCAAGAGCTCGTTTACAGAAGAGAGCTCCATTGGATCTAACTGCTCGACGAGTTCCGAGCTGACGTGAAGATTGCTTTTGATGACCCGAGAGGTCACCGTCGGCGCAACGGCCGAATAGGCGGTCATGAGAAAACCACCTAGCCGGAGAGTTTGGCCGACAGCCAAGGCTCCCTTAGTAACGGCGCCGTCTTTAAAGACGGGAAGAGGCATCCTTCCTGATTGCGACGACACAGAGGAACTCTCAATGAAAGCACCAATGTCGGTGTCAAAACTGGCGGATCTCGGGTAGGGGGTCCCGAACTGGGGGGGGGGGGGGGGGGGGGGGGGGGGGGGGGGGGGGGGGGGGGGGGGGGGGGGGGGGGGGGGGGGGGGGGGGGGGGGGGGGGGGGGGGGGGGGGGGGGGGGGGGGGGGGGGGGGGGGGGGGGGGGGGGGGGGGGGGGGGGGGGGGGGGGGGGGGGGGGGGGGGGGGGGGGGGGGGGGGGGGGGGGGGGGGGGGGGGGGGGGGGGGGGGGGGGGGGGGGGGGGGGGGGGGGGGGGGGGGGGGGGGGGGGGGGGGGGGGGGGGGGGGGGGGGGGGGGGGGGGGGGGGGGGGGGGGGGGGGGGGGGGGGGGGGGGGGGGGGGGGGGGGGGGGGGGGGGGGGGGGGGGGGGGGGGGGGGGGGGGGGGGGGGGGGGGGGGGGGGGGGGGGGGGGGGGGGGGGGGGGGGGGGGGGGGGGGGGGGGGGGGGGGGGGGGGGGGGGGGGGGGGGGGGGGGGGGGGGGGGGGGGGGGGGGGGGGGGGGGGGGGGGGGGGGGGGGGGGGGGGGGGGGGGGGGGGGGGGGGGGGGGGGGGGGGGGGGGGGGGGGGGGGGGGGGGGGGGGGGGGGGGGGGGGGGGGGGGGGGGGGGGGGGGGGGGGGGGGGGGGGGGGGGGGGGGGGGGGGGGGGGGGGGGGGGGGGGGGGGGGGGGGGGGGGGGGGGGGGGGGGGGGGGGGGGGGGGGGGGGGGGGGGGGGGGGGGGGGGGGGGGGGGGGGGGGGGGGGGGGGGGGGGGGGGGGGGGGGGGGGGGGGGGGGGGGGGGGGGGGGGGGGGGGGGGGGGGGGGGGGGGGGGGGGGGGGGGGGGGGGGGGGGGGGGGGGGGGGGGGGGGGGGGGGGGGGGGGGGGGGGGGGGGGGGGGGGGGGGGGGGGGGGGGGGGGGGGGGGGGGGGGGGGGGGGGGGGGGGGGGGGGGGGGGGGGGGGGGGGGGGGGGGGGGGGGGGGGGGGGGGGGGGGGGGGGGGGGGGGGGGGGGGGGGGGGGGGGGGGGGGGGGGGGGGGGGGGGGGGGGGGGGGGGGGGGGGGGGGGGGGGGGGGGGGGGGGGGGGGGGGGGGGGGGGGGGGGGGGGGGGGGGGGGGGGGGGGGGGGGGGGGGGGGGGGGGGGGGGGGGGGGGGGGGGGGGGGGGGGGGGGGGGGGGGGGGGGGGGGGGGGGGGGGGGGGGGGGGGGGGGGGGGGGGGGGGGGGGGGGGGGGGGGGGGGGGGGGGGGGGGGGGGGGGGGGGGGGGGGGGGGGGGGGGGGGGGGGGGGGGGGGGGGGGGGGGGGGGGGGGGGGGGGGGGGGGGGGGGGGGGGGGGGGGGGGGGGGGGGGGGGGGGGGGGGGGGGGGGGGGGGGGGGGGGGGGGGGGGGGGGGGGGGGGGGGGGGGGGGGGGGGGGGGGGGGGGGGGGGGGGGGGGGGGGGGGGGGGGGGGGGGGGGGGGGGGGGGGGGGGGGGGGGGGGGGGGGGGGGGGGGGGGGGGGGGGGGGGGGGGGGGGGGGGGGGGGGGGGGGGGGGGGGGGGGGGGGGGGGGGGGGGGGGGGGGGGGGGGGGGGGGGGGGGGGGGGGGGGGGGGGGGGGGGGGGGGGGGGGGGGGGGGGGGGGGGGGGGGGGGGGGGGGGGGGGGGGGGGGGGGGGGGGGGGGGGGGGGGGGGGGGGGGGGGGGGGGGGGGGGGGGGGGGGGGGGGGGGGGGGGGGGGGGGGGGGGGGGGGGGGGGGGGGGGGGGGGGGGGGGGGGGGGGGGGGGGGGGGGGGGGGGGGGGGGGGGGGGGGGGGGGGGGGGGGGGGGGGGGGGGGGGGGGGGGGGGGGGGGGGGGGGGGGGGGGGGGGGGGGGGGGGGGGGGGGGGGGGGGGGGGGGGGGGGGGGGGGGGGGGGGGGGGGGGGGGGGGGGGGGGGGGGGGGGGGGGGGGGGGGGGGGGGGGGGGGGGGGGGGGGGGGGGGGGGGGGGGGGGGGGGGGGGGGGGGGGGGGGGGGGGGGGGGGGGGGGGGGGGGGGGGGGGGGGGGGGGGGGGGGGGGGGGGGGGGGGGGGGGGGGGGGGGGGGGGGGGGGGGGGGGGGGGGGGGGGGGGGGGGGGGGGGGGGGGGGGGGGGGGGGGGGGGGGGGGGGGGGGGGGGGGGGGGGGGGGGGGGGGGGGGGGGGGGGGGGGGGGGGGGGGGGGGGGGGGGGGGGGGGGGGGGGGGGGGGGGGGGGGGGGGGGGGGGGGGGGGGGGGGGGGGGGGGGGGGGGGGGGGGGGGGGGGGGGGGGGGGGGGGGGGGGGGGGGGGGGGGGGGGGGGGGGGGGGGGGGGGGGGGGGGGGGGGGGGGGGGGGGGGGGGGGGGGGGGGGGGGGGGGGGGGGGGGGGGGGGGGGGGGGGGGGGGGGGGGGGGGGGGGGGGGGGGGGGGGGGGGGGGGGGGGGGGGGGGGGGGGGGGGGGGGGGGGGGGGGGGGGGGGGGGGGGGGGGGGGGGGGGGGGGGGGGGGGGGGGGGGGGGGGGGGGGGGGGGGGGGGGGGGGGGGGGGGGGGGGGGGGGGGGGGGGGGGGGGGGGGGGGGGGGGGGGGGGGGGGGGGGGGGGGGGGGGGGGGGGGGGGGGGGGGGGGGGGGGGGGGGGGGGGGGGGGGGGGGGGGGGGGGGGGGGGGGGGGGGGGGGGGGGGGGGGGGGGGGGGGGGGGGGGGGGGGGGGGGGGGGGGGGGGGGGGGGGGGGGGGGGGGGGGGGGGGGGGGGGGGGGGGGGGGGGGGGGGGGGGGGGGGGGGGGGGGGGGGGGGGGGGGGGGGGGGGGGGGGGGGGGGGGGGGGGGGGGGGGGGGGGGGGGGGGGGGGGGGGGGGGGGGGGGGGGGGGGGGGGGGGGGGGGGGGGGGGGGGGGGGGGGGGGGGGGGGGGGGGGGGGGGGGGGGGGGGGGGGGGGGGGGGGGGGGGGGGGGGGGGGGGGGGGGGGGGGGGGGGGGGGGGGGGGGGGGGGGGGGGGGGGGGGGGGGGGGGGGGGGGGGGGGGGGGGGGGGGGGGGGGGGGGGGGGGGGGGGGGGGGGGGGGGGGGGGGGGGGGGGGGGGGGGGGGGGGGGGGGGGGGGGGGGGGGGGGGGGGGGGGGGGGGGGGGGGGGGGGGGGGGGGGGGGGGGGGGGGGGGGGGGGGGGGGGGGGGGGGGGGGGGGGGGGGGGGGGGGGGGGGGGGGGGGGGGGGGGGGGGGGGGGGGGGGGGGGGGGGGGGGGGGGGGGGGGGGGGGGGGGGGGGGGGGGGGGGGGGGGGGGGGGGGGGGGGGGGGGGGGGGGGGGGGGGGGGGGGGGGGGGGGGGGGGGGGGGGGGGGGGGGGGGGGGGGGGGGGGGGGGGGGGGGGGGGGGGGGGGGGGGGGGGGGGGGGGGGGGGGGGGGGGGGGGGGGGGGGGGGGGGGGGGGGGGGGGGGGGGGGGGGGGGGGGGGGGGGGGGGGGGGGGGGGGGGGGGGGGGGGGGGGGGGGGGGGGGGGGGGGGGGGGGGGGGGGGGGGGGGGGGGGGGGGGGGGGGGGGGGGGGGGGGGGGGGGGGGGGGGGGGGGGGGGGGGGGGGGGGGGGGGGGGGGGGGGGGGGGGGGGGGGGGGGGGGGGGGGGGGGGGGGGGGGGGGGGGGGGGGGGGGGGGGGGGGGGGGGGGGGGGGGGGGGGGGGGGGGGGGGGGGGGGGGGGGGGGGGGGGGGGGGGGGGGGGGGGGGGGGGGGGGGGGGGGGGGGGGGGGGGGGGGGGGGGGGCCAATAAAGTAAACTATATATTACATGCATGATTAACTAGCATAAACGATCATTTGATCATCATCTACTTCTTGTGACGCTTGCTCTACTTGTGGCTCGATCCGGGCTCGTCGATTTGGGTAACGAGGCACTTCCTCATGTCAACGATCCGCCTGTGCATCTCGTAGCATGTGTACACGCTCTTGGCCGCGAACCTGAGGTGAGGTTCATCCAGTTGCCGCATCCAGGCCCTGTGCCATGATACGGGACTTGTTCTCTGGGCATCCTGCTTCATCTTTTCGTAGTAGGGGTTGATGATGGCCGAGGAGAGTTCGACCAGGGAGTCCTTCTTCGTGCTTCCCCAAACCCTGTAGTGGTCACGAATTTCGACAAGGTTCTTGCAGGCCAAGCCCGTAACATTGAGCGCTTTTACATCATCGGTGGTTTCCACCGTGGCGAACTGGTAGTCAGTGCTATTGACAAACCTATTAAAACGGTCGCAAGGCTCTGTGGCCATGCAGTAGTGGTAGATGAGGACATGATGGCACACGCACAACTGGGAGACGGCAACCTTCTGATCTATGCCGGGACGACCGACGGTGTACTGGAGGTCGATGCCGACCACCTTGTACTTGTCTCGAGCAAGCAACTGCTCAACGCTGTTGATGTAGTCGTCCACCACGGCGGGGTCGATGGTGTACACCACCGAGAGATCCGTCTCCGTCGCGTGGGTCTCCACTCTATGCTCGCCGAACTTCATTGGAGCGCGGCTAGACATCCCCTCTCTATGTGTCGTCGTGGGTGTGCTTGCTGTGTTGTGGGGCAGGATCGAAAGGTTGAAGAGACTAAGGTTATAATGGCCGCGGGAATTAAAGGGGAAGCCGGATGGCCAGGAATATCAGTAGGCCCCGATGACAGTTCTAATTTGCAGCGCGTAACTCCAACGTGCCGCACGTAACTGCATCGCGTGGCAACGCGTGCGGCGCAACCGCATGCATATGGGGCCCCCGACGTGATCATGTGCATGCCCAACCGCTGGTAGAGCGCGCGCGGAGGGACGCGAGCAGAGCGCTCCGCGGTCGCCTCAACGGCAAGCAACCACATATATATA
>JAAAWM010008639.1:0-15622 GCA_036873465.1 Thinopyrum obtusiflorum
AGATCTGCTTCGACAGGTAGCACTGTCTGCTCTGAAGGCCTTGTTTTCACTCCGGATTTTTCAATCTCCCACCCAAATGGCTGATTCACAACAAGAGTAGTTTAATGTACAAACATTGTCGACAAATGGAAATGTAATGAAGAAAAGGATGGGCAAGATATCATTCAAATATATGATGCCTGGTTAAACAGGATGGCATTGCACATTTCACATATATTATGGCTGGCTAAAAGACATGAGACTGCATAATTCCCATATATGATATAGAAACTAAACAGGTGGCGACAGAACATGTCTAAACTAAGCAGATGGCATATATGATGTCAAAAGTAGGCACTGCAAGGCAACATATGCATGATATGACTAACATCATCATGCCAAGGTAGAGCAAACACCTTGGGGGGTAAATAGGAGTGGTCAGCGGCGTCTGAATCTGCCTTAGAACAGATATCTTCCTCTGGATTACAATCTGGAGAGGGGTGGGGAGGGTTTGCCATTGAACCCACCATGGAGCGATGTCTGCATGACATTGTATTGCCGTGCAAAACTCTTCTCTTTTTCTCTACATGTTCAGCATGACTGTGTACAAGATCTCACATGCATACGAAAAAAATATGGTGAGATTATGTAAGGAGAGCATGCTGAAATTTAGAGTGATGGTAACAACCAGTGGATGGATCCAAAAATAATGATAGCAGTATGATGATTGCTTTAATTTAATAAAAAGACAGATGATGATTGCTTTACTATTTGTTTCCCACCCAAGATGAACAACATAGGCATACCCTAGGTGAACCAGATATTAGACAGAGATACTATTCATTGCTTACTCGATATGTGCCCCACAACTAATTTAGAACTCAAGTTTGAACATTAATTTGGACCTGACTTGGAGTCCAAGAGGTGAACAGGATGATAAAGTAGCAGGTAATTTTAAGCAATGCATAACATAAGCAGAATCAAAAGAGTGCGACCTCTCTTGTGGACCCGTGTACTCCTCAGGTTCATCTGCTGAGTCGATGATGGTGATGCCGTTGCGGTGGGTGCCGACGGCAGGGAAGGAGATCTGAGGCGGCGAAAGACGGTCAGGAGTCATAATGTCTGGTTTGGTGGATGTTTCTGTCGATGGAGCAGCTCAGGTGAGGTGGACGACGTCGCGGCAGGAGCAGGACAAACCACACAAAGTTCCCTTTGACACCTACCTGTAACTGAAGTCCCCCCCCCCCCCCCCCCCCCCCCCCCCCCTTAACTGTCGAAACTGAAATTTACTGTGGAATCTGAATGTTACTGTCGAAACTAAATGCAATGGTAGCAGAGAGGCACTTGACATGTAGTTTAGGGAGGGCCTGCAGTTCATCTTCAACCTGCACCCCCTTGAGCCGCCAGCCACCACTGGCCAAACCGCTGGCCCCAGCGCCGCCTCGCCGCCCCGAAACAACTCCCCACCGCCGGTCTGCCACCGCCCCGGCCAGCCCTATAGGCCCCCCGCCCCCCACCCTGAACCCTAAGATAGATAGTGGGGTACCTCTCCGGCGAGCCCCCGTCCCCGCTGCGGGTGGTTCTTCCTTAACTCCAGCGAGCCCCCCCACCCCCTGAAAATCGACTGACCCAAAAGTCAATTCAGTCGACTGAAGTGTAGCTAAATCGGAGCAGAGCAGCAGCACGAGCGAGGGGGAGAGCAGCAGCAGCAGCGCGATTGAGCGAGCGAGAGCCAGAGCAGCAGCAGCTGGGCGAGCGAGCGATCGAGCGAGAGCTAGAGCAGCAGCAGCAGCGTGAGCGAGCGAGAGCCGGAGCAGCAGCAGTAGCGCAAGCGAGCGAGAGCCGGAGCAGCAGCAGCAGATCCGGCTGGTATGGACGCCACCGCCGAAGGGGCCTCGCACTGGGGGAGAGCCGCTGTGGAGATGTCGCCCGCGGCGCCGGCTTCAAGGTAGCCGCTCCATGGGGGTGCGGGATGGAGCACCGTCGGTGCTGGGAGGTTGAGCTAAGGAGAAGGTGCGATGGGATGAGTGTACAACCTCTTTGGTGGCACCGAGTAGGCCTCGGCTTCGTCTGAGAAGTCGGTGAGGATGCTGTGGTTCCGGTAGAGCAGGTTAAGGCGGCGCTGTGGGGATGGAGTAGCCGCAATAGATGAGGCGATCATCGGAGCAGCTCCTTGGAGGTGGAGGACGGGGCGGCTGAACCGGCAGGACGACGAGATGGATGACGGATCCTCATCCGGGGAGGTGGACGAGGGACGTCGAGCTGTTGCGGTGGAGGGGGGGGGGGGGGGGGGGGGGGGGGGGGGGGGGGGGGGGGGGGGGGGGGGGGGGGGGGGGGGGGGGGGGGGGGGGGGGGGGGGGGGGGGGGGGGGGGGGGGGGGGGGGGGGGGGGGGGGGGGGGGGGGGGGGGGGGGGGGGGGGGGGGGGGGGGGGGGGGGGGGGGGGGGGGGGGGGGGGGGGGGGGGGGGGGGGGGGGGGGGGGGGGGGGGGGGGGGGGGGGGGGGGGGGGGGGGGGGGGGGGGGGGGGGGGGGGGGGGGGGGGGGGGGGGGGGGGGGGGGGGGGGGGGGGGGGGGGGGGGGGGGGGGGGGGGGGGGGGGGGGGGGGGGGGGGGGGGGGGGGGGGGGGGGGGGGGGGGGGGGGGGGGGGGGGGGGGGGGGGGGGGGGGGGGGGGGGGGGGGGGGGGGGGGGGGGGGGGGGGGGGGGGGGGGGGGGGGGGGGGGGGGGGGGGGGGGGGGGGGGGGGGGGGGGGGGGGGGGGGGGGGGGGGGGGGGGGGGGGGGGGGGGGGGGGGGGGGGGGGGGGGGGGGGGGGGGGGGGGGGGGGGGGGGGGGGGGGGGGGGGGGGGGGGGGGGGGGGGGGGGGGGGGGGGGGGGGGGGGGGGGGGGGGGGGGGGGGGGGGGGGGGGGGGGGGGGGGGGGGGGGGGGGGGGGGGGGGGGGGGGGGGGGGGGGGGGGGGGGGGGGGGGGGGGGGGGGGGGGGGGGGGGGGGGGGGGGGGGGGGGGGGGGGGGGGGGGGGGGGGGGGGGGGGGGGGGGGGGGGGGGGGGGGGGGGGGGGGGGGGGGGGGGGGGGGGGGGGGGGGGGGGGGGGGGGGGGGGGGGGGGGGGGGGGGGGGGGGGGGGGGGGGGGGGGGGGGGGGGGGGGGGGGGGGGGGGGGGGGGGGGGGGGGGGGGGGGGGGGGGGGGGGGGGGGGGGGGGGGGGGGGGGGGGGGGGGGGGGGGGGGGGGGGGGGGGGGGGGGGGGGGGGGGGGGGGGGGGGGGGGGGGGGGGGGGGGGGGGGGGGGGGGGGGGGGGGGGGGGGGGGGGGGGGGGGGGGGGGGGGGGGGGGGGGGGGGGGGGGGGGGGGGGGGGGGGGGGGGGGGGGGGGGGGGGGGGGGGGGGGGGGGGGGGGGGGGGGGGGGGGGGGGGGGGGGGGGGGGGGGGGGGGGGGGGGGGGGGGGGGGGGGGGGGGGGGGGGGGGGGGGGGGGGGGGGGGGGGGGGGGGGGGGGGGGGGGGGGGGGGGGGGGGGGGGGGGGGGGGGGGGGGGGGGGGGGGGGGGGGGGGGGGGGGGGGGGGGGGGGGGGGGGGGGGGGGGGGGGGGGGGGGGGGGGGGGGGGGGGGGGGGGGGGGGGGGGGGGGGGGGGGGGGGGGGGGGGGGGGGGGGGGGGGGGGGGGGGGGGGGGGGGGGGGGGGGGGGGGGGGGGGGGGGGGGGGGGGGGGGGGGGGGGGGGGGGGGGGGGGGGGGGGGGGGGGGGGGGGGGGGGGGGGGGGGGGGGGGGGGGGGGGGGGGGGGGGGGGGGGGGGGGGGGGGGGGGGGGGGGGGGGGGGGGGGGGGGGGGGGGGGGGGGGGGGGGGGGGGGGGGGGGGGGGGGGGGGGGGGGGGGGGGGGGGGGGGGGGGGGGGGGGGGGGGGGGGGGGGGGGGGGGGGGGGGGGGGGGGGGGGGGGGGGGGGGGGGGGGGGGGGGGGGGGGGGGGGGGGGGGGGGGGGGGGGGGGGGGGGGGGGGGGGGGGGGGGGGGGGGGGGGGGGGGGGGGGGGGGGGGGGGGGGGGGGGGGGGGGGGGGGGGGGGGGGGGGGGGGGGGGGGGGGGGGGGGGGGGGGGGGGGGGGGGGGGGGGGGGGGGGGGGGGGGGGGGGGGGGGGGGGGGGGGGGGGGGGGGGGGGGGGGGGGGGGGGGGGGGGGGGGGGGGGGGGGGGGGGGGGGGGGGGGGGGGGGGGGGGGGGGGGGGGGGGGGGGGGGGGGGGGGGGGGGGGGGGGGGGGGGGGGGGGGGGGGGGGGGGGGGGGGGGGGGGGGGGGGGGGGGGGGGGGGGGGGGGGGGGGGGGGGGGGGGGGGGGGGGGGGGGGGGGGGGGGGGGGGGGGGGGGGGGGGGGGGGGGGGGGGGGGGGGGGGGGGGGGGGGGGGGGGGGGGGGGGGGGGGGGGGGGGGGGGGGGGGGGGGGGGGGGGGGGGGGTCCATCTATATAGGGCCTAATGCATTTTTTGATGCTAACTTTGACCAAATATTAGAGCAATGATATATGACATGCAACTTACACAAAGCACACCGTTAAATTCGTCTGTGAAAGGTTGTTTCAATGATATAATTTTCACGTTGTGCATGTCATGTACTATTAATCTTGCCAATAGTCAAAGGCGGTCTTAAAAATCTCATTACGCCCTATATAGATGGAAGGAGGGAGTATGAATCCATGTTATGTCCGATTAAAATTTTTCGCTTGATGTATAATGCATGTAACCTACTCATACCAACATTTTAGTGCATTCCAAATGTCTATACTACCTCTGCAATTCGAACTAAATTTGAATTCGTTTCTTTATTTCAATAAGAATCTACAATCATGATTGTTGCCAACTTCAACCATCATAGTTTCCTTGCTATCCGCCAGATATAAATCAGACGGCCTATAATGCAGCATGGCAGGCACACCATCATCAACAACTCCTTTTTTACAAGAGTAGTGATAAAATATATTAAATGTAGTATACCATGTTCATAACCACACCATGTGTATCACCGTTATATATATTCACACATCCTTCGGTTTGAAACACTATGATAAATTCTTCAAATATCCGAATTCGCTTTTTATAATGAAGTATATATGATCTCTATTCATCTTTTACACCCACACAACCCTCTTATCTTTGTAGCTAGCGCTAACTTTCTCTTGTGCATGCACACGCCCGCATCCCTCTCACCCTCCCTCGGCATTCTCTAGCTCCATCGCGCAAATTCGTCTTTTCACTTTAGGTCGTTCACCCATGGTGTGTGTAGGCCCCCCAGCTCCTTCTTTACGGCACACATCGATCGATATGCCTCTCTAGCTACGTGTGCCTAGCACAAACACAAGCTTCCCCTCTTCTCTTGTCACCGTCCATGCCTCACTCCGACCACTCTTTTCATCATTCTCGTACTCGCACAATCCTCCCCCTTGATATAGTATGCCTCTCATACCACCTCCTACATGCATCCCTCTCTCTCTATCCTTCTCCTCGTGCCTCATTTGCTTCTAACACACACATGCATGTATACCGATCGATCTCCCAACATATACCTAGATCGACTTTAACTACCCCCCCTCGATCGACGTACCTCACAAGTTATGTCTCTCCTTTCTCTTACAAAGGGCGATTGATCTTCCTATGTAGTTACGTCTTCTTACCACAGCCACATCGTCCCCCCTCATCATTCGTGCATGCCTCCTGACCTGTCTCTCACACGACGTGCACAGACAACAAGCAGCCATCTCCTCTCTTATTGATATTGCGGGCGTGCCCTATGTTTGTCTAGCAAGCCTATCCCACCATTTGTTAGAAGCAACTCCACTACCGCCCCCTCCAACACTCTAGCTCCCCCCCCCCCCCCCCCCCCCCCCCCCCCCCCCCCCCCCCCCCCCCCCCCCCCCCCCCCCCCCCCCCCCCCCCCCCCCCCCCCCCCCCCCCCCCCCCCCCCCCCCCCCCCCCCCCCCCCCCCCCCCCCCCCCCCCCCCCCCCCCCCCCCCCCCCCCCCCCCCCCCCCCCCCCCCCCCCCCCCCCCCCCCCCCCCCCCCCCCCCCCCCCCCCCCCCCCCCCCCCCCCCCCCCCCCCCCCCCCCCCCCCCCCCCCCCCCCCCCCCCCCCCCCCCCCCCCCCCCCCCCCCCCCCCCCCCCCCCCCCCCCCCCCCCCCCCCCCCCCCCCCCCCCCCCCCCCCCCCCCCCCCCCCCCCCCCCCCCCCCCCCCCCCCCCCCCCCCCCCCCCCCCCCCCCCCCCCCCCCCCCCCCCCCCCCCCCCCCCCCCCCCCCCCCCCCCCCCCCCCCCCCCCCCCCCCCCCCCCCCCCCCCCCCCCCCCACACACATTGCATGTGTCAAATTTTTGTTTGAGATATCATCGACACATATTCCAACAAATACATTCACGAAATCAGCCCCCTAACAGAAAACACTCACGAACACACACGCCATCTCTCTAGGTTTGTATCTCTCTCATACACACCCACGTAGGTGGGGGACATGCACGAAGAGAAGAGGTGCACGCACGACGCACGTACTCCCGTCTCTTTCCCAACCACACCCACGCGGGTACATGGTGGAGCTCATTTCTGTATGAAAGGGCAACCCACGTGGTAATTTGACACGTGTACTGGTTATCCACTTGATGGAGGATTGTGTACCACGGGTGAACAAACAAATGCGACTTGACGCGTTATTTAAAAAAAGAGGCAAACCATGTGGGGCCTACCTTAGAGGCAAGACTCTATACACTAGAGATGCTCTGTACGTATTACTTTCGATGTGTCCCATCAACTTGCAGAACGAGGAGAAGCTTGCTTAGTACACCCTCTCCCCCGCCCATGGGCGCGGTGGCTCGCAGAGTCGCAGGATGAGGAGAAGCTTGCTTACTACGCCTACGCCCGCTCCCTTGCCCACGCGCGCGGTGGCTCGCAGGACGAGGAGAAAATTTTACTACTCTCTCCGTTAGACGTATATACACTCCTCGTCCCTACCTTGGTTAGAGAGATTATCATATTGTTTGAAATATATGTCTTTTAGCATATTTCAATATGAACTACTAGTACGTACTCCAAACACTGATGTATATAGACGTATTTTAGAGTGTAGATTCACACATTTTGCTCCGTATCTAGTCCATATTGAAACGGACGTAGTAGTACGCACTCTCCCTCGCCCCTCGCCCCTCGATCCTTGACCCTTGCCCACGTGGTGGACGTACAGCAATTCATTCGGTCTCAGATAGCCAGAACCATATACTGTAGTACCATTATTGCTCGACTTCCCGAAGAGGCGAAGAGCCAAGCCCCCCCCCCCCCCCCCCCCCCCCCCCCCCCCCCCCCCCCCCCCCCCCCCCCCCCCCCCCCCCCCCCCCCCCCCCCCCCCCCCCCCCCCCCCCCCCCCCCCCCCCCCCCCCCCCCCCCCCCCCCCCCCCCCCCCCCCCCCCCCCCCCCCCCCCCCCCCCCCCCCCCCCCCCCCCCCCCCCCCCCCCCCCCCCCCCCCCCCCCCCCCCCCCCCCCCCCCCCCCCCGTCGATCGATGGGGGGGAATAGTTAAAGTCGACCTAGGTATATGTTGGGAGATTGATCGGTATACATGCATGTGTGTGTTAGAAGCAAATGAGGCACGGGGAGAAGGATAGAGAGAGAGGGATGCATCTAGGAGGTGGTGCGAGAGTCATACTATGTCGAGGGGGACTAGTGTGCGAGTACGAGATCGATGAAAAGAGTGGTGGGAGTGAGGCATGGACGGTGATAAGAGAAGAGGGGAAGCTTGTGTTTTGTGCTAGGCACACCTGGCTAGAGAGGCATATCGATCGATGTGTGCCATAAAGAAGGAGCTGGGGGCCTACACACACCGTGGGTGAACGACCTAAAGTGAAAACACGAATTTGCGCGATGGAGCTAGAGAATGCTGAGGGAGGGTGAGAGGGATGCGGGCATGTGCATGCACGAGAGAAAGTTAGCGCTAGCTAGCTACAAAGATAAGAGGATTGTGTGGGTGTAAAAGACGAATAGAGATCATACTTCATTATAAAAAGTGAATTCGGATATTTGAAGAATTTATCATAGTGTTTTAAACCGACGCATGTGTGAATATATATAACGGTGATACACATGGTGTGGTTATGAACATGTTATACTACACATAATATATTTTATCTCTACTCTTATAAAAAATGGAGTTGTTGATGATGGTGTGCCTGCCATCCTGCAATATAGGCCGTCCGATTTCCCCCCCCCCCCCCCCCCCCCCCCCCCCCCCCCCCCCCCCCCCCCCCCCCCCCCCCCCCCCCCCCCCCCCCCCCCCCCCCCCCCCCCCCCCCCCCCCCCCCCCCCCCCCCCCCCCCCCCCCCCCCCCCCCCCCCCCCCCCCCCCCCCCCCCCCCCCCCCCCCCCCCCCCCCCCCCCCCCCCCCCCCCCCCCCCCCCCCCCCCCCCCCCCCCCCCCCCCCCCCCCCCCCCCCCCCCCCCCCCCCCCCCCCCCCCCCCCCCCCCCCCCCCCCCCCCCCCCCCCCCCCCCCCCCCCCCCCCCCCCCCCCCCCCCCCCCCCCCCCCCCCCCCCCCCCCCCCCCCCCCCCCCCCCCCCCCCCCCCCCCCCCCCCCCCCCCCCCCCCCCCCCCCCCCCCCCCCCCCCCCCCCCCCCCCCCCCCCCCCCCCCCCCCCCCCCCCCCCCCCCCCCCCCCCCCCCCCCCCCCCCCCCCCCCCCCCCCCCCCCCCTATAGATGGAAGGAGGGAGTATGAATCCATGTTATGTCCGATTAAATTTTTTCTCTTGCTGTATAATGCATGTAACCCACTCATACCAACATTTTAGTGCATTCCAAATGTCTATACTACCGCTGCAATTCGAACTAAATTTGAATTCGTTTCTCTATTTCAATAAGAATCTACAATCATGATTGTTGCCAACTTCAACCATCATAGTTTCCTTGCTATCCGCCAGATATAAATCAGACGGCCTATAATGCAGGATGGCAGGTACACCATCATCAACAACTCCATTTTTATAAGAGTAGAGATAAATATATTAAATGTAGTATACCATGTTCATAACCACACCATGTGTATCACCGTTATATATATTCACACATCCGTCGGTTTGAAACACTATGATAAATTCTTCAAATATCCGAATTCGCTTTTTATAATGAAGTATATATGATCTCTATTCGTCTTTTACACTCACACAACCCTCTTATCTTTGTAGCTAGCGCTAACTTTCTCTTGTGCATGCACACGCCCGCATCCCTCTCACCCTCCCTCAGCATTCTCTAGCTCCATCGTGCAAATTCATCTTTTCACTTTAGGTCGTTCACCCACGGTGTGTGTAGGCCCCCCAGCTCCTTCTTTACGGCACACATCGATCGATATGCCTCTCTAGCCAGGTGTGCCTAGCACAAACACAAGCTTCCCCTCTTCTCTTGTCACCGTCCATGCTTCACTCCCACCACTCTTTTCATCATTCTCGTACTCGCACACTCCTTCCCCTTGATATAGTATGCCTCTCGTACCACCTCCTACATGCATCCCTCTCTCTCCCCCCCCCCCCCCCCCCCCCCCCCCCCCCCCCCCCCCCCCCCCCCCCCCCCCCCCCCCCCCCCCCCCCCCCCCCCCCCCCCCCCCCCCCCCCCCCCCCCCCCCCCCCCCCCCCCCCCCCCCCCCCCCCCCCCCCCCCCCCCCCCCCCCCCCCCCCCCCCCCCCCCCCCCCCCCCCCCCCCCCCCCCCCCCCCCCCCCCCCCCCCCCCCCCCCCCCCCCCCCCCCCCCCCCCCCCCCCCCCCCCCCCCCCCCCCCCCCCCCCCCCCCCCCCCCCCCCCCCCCCCCCCCCCCCCCCCCCCCCCCCCCCCCCCCCCCCCCCCCCCCCCCCCCCCCCCCCCCCCCCCCCCCCCCCCCCCCCCCCCCCCCCCCCCCCCCCCCCCCCCCCCCCCCCCCCCCCCCCCCCCCCCCCCCCCCCCCCCCCCCCCCCCCCCCCCCCCCCCCCCCCCCCCCCCCCCCCCCCCCCCCCCCCCCCCCCCCCCCCCCCCCCCCCCCCCCCCCCCCATGTTGATGAAAAATAAGCACATTGCAGATTCATCAGATTAATTCAAGCCACACAGAAAACCCATTTACCCAAACCAAGCATGATTAAGAACTAGGAAATATAGCACTTGTATATGTTTCTCATGTATTAAGTGCAGCCAAATTCGATTTATTCCTCACATGCACAACAATACAAAATTCTACCCACGACAATTGGACATCGCATTGCATAATTAAACCAAGCAGTTCACTAAACACCACAACAAATGAACCAAACATTAACTGAGCACCACATTGCACAATATAACATACTCCTAATAGAAGATCAGACAGTTAACCAAACAGTTAACTACAGCCAATTGTAGCAATTGTATTTATTTCTCATGTATTTACTACAGCCAAATTCAATTTATTCCTCACATGGTATACAATAACAGAATGCACCCACAATTTTGTAAAGATAAATTCAATTTATTTCTCACATGGAAGACAATACAAAGTTGCAGCCTGAATAATTGAACATCACATTTGCAGAATTGAACCAAACAGTTAACTGAAGACGACAACTAATTAACAAAACAGTTAATAAGTGAGCACCACACTGCACGACATATAAAAAATATACACTAGAGCAACAGATTGCATGGTAAAATGAGATAGCACAATTCACTAGAATTTGTGAAGGAAAGGCAGGAGCAACACACGCAACGGGTAAACCGAGCATGCTTAACCGGCATAGCTAGCAAATGGCAAGGTGCTCCTCCAAGATCTGGGGGTCGGCACGAATGGCGGCGCTTATTTGGTGGAGGGGTCGGTGATTTGGGTGGAAGGTGTTGCGCTCGCGCCGGCGGTCAGGGCATGTGGGATGTGGAAGGAGGAGGAGGATGGGGGTCGGGTGTGGATTGCCTGCCTGGATAGACGAGGCCGAGCAGCGTGAAGGAGGGTCGCCGACGAGGAGGCGGTGCTGCAAGCAAGGAGTGAAGGTTTCAACTTGGAAAGGAAGGCGGAAAGAGGGGAAATGTGGCTTTTGGTAAGGGGGAGGGGGCGGGGAGGTAGATATTTCCGCGGAAGCCGAAAATTTGGAATCGCTTCAGCGAAAAAACTGGCGCGCAAAGTGTGATCAGACACGGACCCTTATTCAGAACTGTGTACGATATGTGGGCATCACAAATGATTCAGATAGCTTAACCCGTGTGTGATGAGTTTGAACGTCAAAAGTTTTGGTTCGAATTTCCATGGTTACAGTGGTCATCCACGTCATTGCATAATTTGGGTACACAAAGGAGACTACAGCACACCCACACTTCTTAATCGAGCAAGTTCAGCAATTAAACAGAGCTAGCTGACCTAAACATTACTCTAACAAATTAAAGACTGGCGCTCTTAATTAAACAAAACAAAGAGTACTACTACGGCTGGTGCTCGTCGATCTCCGCCGCCGCCTCCATGTCCAGCTCACGCCCGGCGGTCTCCTGAGGAAGGGGCTCCATGGCATCCATCGCACCATACTCGGCAAGCATCTTGCCATCCGTGTCCGCCATCTCTTTGGAAAAGGCCGCCATGAGCTGGGCGTGGGCGGACGAAATCTGGGCTTGGACGGGCTCCGTCGTCGCAAGGTATGTGGCGGAGGAACAGATGGCTGCTCGAACGCTCTTGGCGATTGCCAGCTCTTCGGCCGTGGGTTGCCGGCCGTTGTCGGAGAAGCTTCGTTCGATTTGTGCGGTGACCGCCAGGAGCTGGGCATGGGTGGCCTCGACCTGGTCGTGGGCGGCCTCCATCAGGGCTAAGGCCGCTGCTGCGGAACGGACAGCTGCTGTGCCACTCTCGCCAGTTGATATCCCCGAGGCAGATGTTGCTGCCGCCACCTGAGAAGCAACAGCGGCCGTTTGGGCTACCTTTGCCGCCCGGTCGCAGATTGCAGCCGCGCTCATGCACCTTGTTAGCACACGCATGGCGGCTGCGGCCGCGCTCTCGCCGGAGTGGGCCACCGAAGTTGCCCTCACGACGCGGGTCCACGTGCACCATCTTTCACCGGCGACGATTGAACAGTGAAATAATATTTGGGGAGCGAGCTAGTGTTCTTGAGATGCCGGCTGTGGACTGTAGCCGATGCACCTTCTCGCGTAAGCCATAGGCGTACTATACACCGACGGTGCTCCAGGATATTTTGCGCTGCATCTCACACGGTTGCTGATAATAAACTGTGTGCAATCTACTTGATTTTTCATCTTGATTTGAATTACATAATGGGGTCACAGCGGCAATGGACGGTGTGTGAATTGCTAGACCTTTTATCTGGAGTGAACATGCAACTATATGTGTGTCGTAAAAGAATTGGAATTATTCAGGGTTTGTTTGAGCATTTTATACATTAAATTGGTTTTCTAGCCATTTCAGGTGAACAATTCAAAATTAAACTACATGCACATGCTCCAGTGCATATAAATTGGTTGCAAAATCAAATCTGTGTCCTTGGGTGCATGCTTAGGTCCCATGCAAGAAATGGGAATGAATTTCAAACACCAGGGCACCGTTGATTGCCGGCAAAACATTGAGATGCCTGGTTTTTAAATTCTAGTAAATCCAAAACTCGTCTGAAATTCATGAAACTTGGCATGCTATCATGGAGCAGCATCAACATGTCGTGGTAAATTTTTTGTCCCATTTGGGGCAGGTTTGGGTATATGCTTCTCACAAACCGGAGCTTCTCACAACAAGCATGATGGTTTTCGGTAGGGAACGTCCCACCTTTGGGGATGAAATGATATCCATTGCCACTTATTGCTTTCAAATTTTTTCTCGTGTCACATAGAACAATAGGAGTGTTGTCTGAATTTTTGTGATTTTTCGGGATTCGTTTCGACATTTTTATGCATTAACTGAGTTTTCAATGCATTTATGTGCATAATTCAAATTTGAATTACATGCACATGCTCCAGTGCATATAAATTGGTTGAAAAATCAAATATGTGTCCTTGGGTGCATGCTTAGGTCCCACGCAAGAAATGGGAATGAATTTCAAACACCAGGGCACCGTTGATTGCCGGCAAAACATTGAGATGCATGGTTTTTAAATTCTAGTAAATCCAAAACTCGTCTAAAATTCATGAAACTTGGCATGCTATCATGGAGCGGCATCAACATGCCGTGGTATAATTTTTATCCCATCCCCCCCCCCCCCCCCCCCCCCCCCCCCCCCCCCCCCCCCCCCCCCCCCCCCCCCCCCCCCCCCCCCCCCCCCCCCCCCCCCCCCCCCCCCCCCCCCCCCCCCCCCCCCCCCCCCCCCCCCCCCCCCCCCCCCCCCCCCCCCCCCCCCCCCCCCCCCCCCCCCCCCCCCCCCCCCCCCCCCCCCCCCCCCCCCCCCCCCCCCCCCCCCCCCCCCCCCCCCCCCCCCCCCCCCCCCCCCCCCCCCCCCCCCCCCCCCCCCCCCCCCCCCCCCCCCCCCCCCCCCCCCCCCCCCCCCCCCCCCCCCCCCCCCCCCCCCCCCCCCCCCCCCCCCCCCCCCCCCCCCCCCCCCCCCCCCCCCCCCCCCCCCCCCCCCCCCCCCCCCCCCCCCCCCCCCCCCCCCCCCCCCCCCCCCCCCCCCCCCCCCCCCCCCCCCCCCCCCCCCCCCCCCCCCCCCCCCCCCCCCCCCCCCCCCCCCCCCCCCCCCCCCCCCCCCCCCCCCCCCCCCCCCCCCCCCCCCCCCCCCCCCCCCCCCCCCCCCCCCCCCCCCCCCCCCCCCCCCCCCCCCCCCCCCCCCCCCCCCCCCCCCCCCCCCCCCCCCCCCCCCCCCCCCCCCCCCCCCCCCCCCCCCCCCCCCCCCCCCCCCCCCCCCCCCCCCCCCCCCCCCCCCCCCCCCCCCCCCCCCCCCCCCCCCCCCCCCCCCCCCCCCCCCCCCCCCCCCCCCCCCCCCCCCCCCCCCCCCCCCCCCCCCCCCCCCCCCCCCCCCCCCCCCCCCCCCCCCCCCCCCCCCCCCCCCCCCCCCCCCCCCCCCCCCCCCCCCCCCCCCCCCCCCCCCCCCCCCCCCCCCCCCCCCCCCCCCCCCCCCCCCCCCCCCCCCCCCCCCCCCCCCCCCCCCCCCCCCCCCCCCCCCCCCCCCCCCCCCCCCCCCCCCCCCCCCCCCCCCCCCCCCCCCCCCCCCCCCCCCCCCCCCCCCCCCCCCCCCCCCCCCCCCCCCCCCCCCCCCCCCCCCCCCCCCCCCCCCCCCCCCCCCCCCCCCCCCCCCCCCCCCCCCCCCCCCCCCCCCCCCCCCCCCCCCCCCCCCCCCCCCCCCCCCCCCCCCCCCCCCCCCCCCCCCCCCCCCCCCCCCCCCCCCCCCCCCCCCCCCCCCCCCCCCCCCCCCCCCCCCCCCCCCCCCCCCCCCCCCCCCCCCCCCCCCCCCCCCCCCCCCCCCCCCCCCCCCCCCCCCCCCCCCCCCCCCCCCCCCCCCCCCCCCCCCCCCCCCCCCCCCCCCCCCCCCCCCCCCCCCCCCCCCCCCCCCCCCCCCCCCCCCCCCCCCCCCCCCCCCCCCCCCCCCCCCCCCCCCCCCCCCCCCCCCCCCCCCCCCCCCCCCCCCCCCCCCCCCCCCCCCCCCCCCCCCCCCCCCCCCCCCCCCCCCCCCCCCCCCCCCCCCCCCCCCCCCCCCCCCCCCCCCCCCCCCCCCCCCCCCCCCCCCCCCCCCCCCCCCCCCCCCCCCCCCCCCCCCCCCCCCCCCCCCCCCCCCCCCCCCCCCCCCCCCCCCCCCCCCCCCCCCCCCCCCCCCCCCCCCCCCCCCCCCCCCCCCCCCCCCCCCCCCCCCCCCCCCCCCCCCCCCCCCCCCCCCCCCCCCCCCCCGTTTTTAAATTCTAGTAAATCCAAAACTCGTCTAAAATTCATGAAACTTGGCACGCTATCATGGAGCGGCATCAACATGATGTGGTAATTTTTTATCCCATTTGGGGCAGGTTTGGGTATATGCTTCTCACAAACCGGAGTTCTCACAACAAGCATGATGGTTTTCGGTAGGGAACATCCCACCTTTGGGGACGAAATGATATCCATTGCCTCTTATTGCTTTCAAATTTTTTCTCGTGTCAACATAGAACAACAGGAGTGTTGTGTGAATTTTTGTGATTTTTCGGGGTTTGTTTGGACATTTTTATGCATTAACTGAGTTTTCAATGCATTTATGTGCATAATTCAAATTTTAACTACATGCAGATGCTTGAGTGCATATAAATTGGTTGCAAAATCAAATCTGTGTCCTTGGGTGCATGCTTAGGTCCCATGCAAGAAATGGGAATGAATTTCAAACACCAGGGCACCGTTGATTGCCGGCAAAACATTGAGATGCCTGGTTTTTAAATTCTAGTAAATCCAAAACTCGTCTGAAATTCATGAAACTTGGCATGCTATCATGGAGTGGCATCAACATGTCGTGGTAAAATTTTTGTCCCATTGTGGGCAGGTTTGGGTATATGCTTCTCACAAACCGGAGCTTCTCACAACAAGCATGATGGTTTTCGGTAGGGAACGTCCCACCTTTGGGGATGAAACGATATCCATTGCCACTTATTGCTTTCAAATTTTTTCTCGTGTCAACATAGAACAATAGGAGTGTTGTCTGAATTTTTGTGATTTTTCGGGATTCGTTTGGACATTTTTATGTATTAACTGAGTTTTCAATGCATTTATGTGCATAATTCAAATTTGAATTACATG
>JAAAWM010008640.1:0-15623 GCA_036873465.1 Thinopyrum obtusiflorum
TCTTGGAGATCTATTCGATGTAATTCATTTTGCGGTGTGTTTGTCGGGATCCGATGAATTGTGGGTTTATGATCAAGATTATCTATGAACAATATTTGGTTCTTCTCTGGATTCTTTTATGTATGATTTGTTATCTTTGCAAGTCTCTTTGAATTATCAGTTTGGTTTGGCCTACTTGATTGATCTTTCTTGCAATGGGAGAAGTGCTTAGCTTTGGGTTCAATCTCATGGTGTCCTTTCCTAGTGATAGCAGGGGCAGCAAGGCACGTATTGTATTGTTGCCATCGAGGATAAAAAGATGGGGTTTATATCATATTGCTTCAGTTCATCCCTCTACATCATGTCATCTTGCCTAATGCGTTACTCTGTTCTTATGAACTTAATACTCTAGATGCATGCTAGATAGCAGTCGATGTGTGGACTAATAGTAGTAGATGCAGAATCATTTCGGTCTACTTGTCGCGGACGTGATGCCTATATACATGATCATACCTAGATATTCTCATAATTATGCACTTTTCTATCAATTTCTCGACAGTAATTTGTTCACCCACCATAATACGGGGGGGGGGGGGGGGGGGGGGGGGGGGGGGGGGGGGGGGGGGGGGGGGGGGGGGGGGGGGGGGGGGGGGGGGGGGGGGGGGGGGGGGGGGGGGGGGGGGGGGGGGGGGGGGGGGGGGGGGGGGGGGGGGGGGGGGGGGGGGGGGGGGGGGGGGGGGGGGGGGGGGGGGGGGGGGGGGGGGGGGGGGGGGGGGGGGGGGGGGGGGGGGGGGGGGGCCGCCTGGTGCAGCTGCTTCAGCTGATCAATAAAAGGCACCGGATAGTTCGGCGCCAGATACTGCGACCAGAAGTTCCTCTCCGCAGATTCCCTCTCCTCGGTCCGGTAAAATTGGGCAGCATCTGATATGCTGCGAGGCAGATCTGCAAACACCCCTATAAAATCAAAAATTCAGCTTGCCGCTTAGAGTTCTCCACACTATAACGTAATAATGGCCATAGATACAATAGGCCTTACCAGCCGCAACTTTCCGGGCCTCCTGAATGTCCCGTACAGCACCTCGAGCTTCTTCTCGAGCATCTTCCGCGGCTTGGAGAGCATGGGCGAGTTCGGATTATTTCCTTGCTAGACTCTGCTCCAAGCTCTCACTTTTTGTCACAGCCTCCTGGAGCTCCCACTCAGCTGTGACGACCCTGGCCTCATGTTTTTCACGCAGCGCCTGTTCGGCGGCAGCCTTCTCGTGGGCATCAGCCACTACCTTCTTCAGCGCCTCATATTCGGCACTCGCTCCTAGGGCGTATAACATAAATACTTTTCCATAGGCACACTTATTCATTTGTGCCCAACGCAAGATAATGTTTCAACATACCTTGCTTCTCCTCTAATTTCTTCTTCACACGGCCAAGTTCTTCTTCGGCCCGTTCCAGGCTCTGCTTCAGTTCAGACTCTTCCGCATCATGAGCGGCCATCCTCTTCGCAGACGCCTGTTTTCAAACAAATGGGTATTCATCATTAAACTAAGGTTCCCACTACAGAAGAGGGTTTGATCCCCTGCCCGGCTCTCTTTTGCCGGACAATGTATCAGGGGCTACTCCTCATATCATGATGATCCTTCAAAGGTTCCTTAGAAACCATACCTCAAAAGCCTTTATAAGGCCAAGACAAGATTCATTCAGCCCGCTCTCGGCAGCCTGAATCTTTGAATTGGCTCTGCAGGCCACAGCCGGATAACCAAGTCCTTCATGGCTGGTTCGGCCGCCTGGTGCAGCTGCTTCAGCTGATCAATAAAAGGCACCGGATAGTTCGGGGGGGGGGGGGGGGGGGGGGGGGGGGGGGGGGGGGGGGGGGGGGGGGGGGGGGGGGGGGGGGGGGGGGGGGGGGGGGGGGGGGGGGGGGGGGGGGGGGGGGGGGGGGGGGGGGGGGGGGGGGGGGGGGGGGGGGGGGGGGGGGGGGGGGGGGGGGGGGGGGGGGGGGGGGGGGGGGGGGGGGGGGGGGGGGGGGGGGGGGGGGGGGGGGGGGGGGGGGGGGGGGGGGGGGGGGGGGGGGGGGGGGGGGGGGGGGGGGGGGGGGGGGGGGGGGGGGGGGGGGGGGGGGGGGGGGGGGGGGGGGGGGGGGGGGGGGGGGGGGGGGGGGGGGGGGGGGGGGGGGGGGGGGGGGGGGGGGGGGGGGGGGGGGGGGGGGGGGGGGGGGGGGGGGGGGGGGGGGGGGGGGGGGGGGGGGGGGGGGGGGGGGGGGGGGGGGGGGGGGGGGGGGGGGGGGGGGGGGGGGGGGGGGGGGGGGGGGGGGGGGGGGGGGGGGGGGGGGGGGGGGGGGGGGGGGGGGGGGGGGGGGGGGGGGGGGGGGGGGGGGGGGGGGGGGGGGGGGGGGGGGGGGGGGGGGGGGGGGGGGGGGGGGGGGGGGGGGGGGGGGGGGGGGGGGGGGGGGGGGGGGGGGGGGGGGGGGGGGGGGGGGGGGGGGGGGGGGGGGGGGGGGGGGGGGGGGGGGGGGGGGGGGGGGGGGGGGGGGGGGGGGGGGGGGGGGGGGGGGGGGGGGGGGGGGGGGGGGGGGGGGGGGGGGGGGGGGGGGGGGGGGGGGGGGGGGGGGGGGGGGGGGGGGGGGGGGGGGGGGGGGGGGGGGGGGGGGGGGGGGGGGGGGGGGGGGGGGGGGGGGGGGGGGGGGGGGGGGGGGGGGGGGGGGGGGGGGGGGGGGGGGGGGGGGGGGGGGGGGGGGGGGGGGGGGGGGGGGGGGGGGGGGGGGGGGGGGGGGGGGGGGGGGGGGGGGGGGGGGGGGGGGGGGGGGGGGGGGGGGGGGGGGGGGGGGGGGGGGGGGGGGGGGGGGGGGGGGGGGGGGGGGGGGGGGGGGGGGGGGGGGGGGGGGGGGGGGGGGGGGGGGGGGGGGGGGGGGGGGGGGGGGGGGGGGGGGGGGGGGGGGGGGGGGGGGGGGGGGGGGGGGGGGGGGGGGGGGGGGGGGGGGGGGGGGGGGGGGGGGGGGGGGGGGGGGGGGGGGGGGGGGGGGGGGGGGGGGGGGGGGGGGGGGGGGGGGGGGGGGGGGGGGGGGGGGGGGGGGGGGGGGGGGGGGGGGGGGGGGGGGGGGGGGGGGGGGGGGGGGGGGGGGGGGGGGGGGGGGGGGGGGGGGGGGGGGGGGGGGGGGGGGGGGGGGGGGGGGGGGGGGGGGGGGGGGGGGGGGGGGGGGGGGGGGGGGGGGGGGGGGGGGGGGGGGGGGGGGGGGGGGGGGGGGGGGGGGGGGGGGGGGGGGGGGGGGGGGGGGGGGGGGGGGGGGGGGGGGGGGGGGGGGGGGGGGGGGGGGGGGGGGGGGGGGGGGGGGGGGGGGGGGGGGGGGGGGGGGGGGGGGGGGGGGGGGGGGGGGGGGGGGGGGGGGGGGGGGGGGGGGGGGGGGGGGGGGGGGGGGGGGGGGGGGGGGGGGGGGGGGGGGGGGGGGGGGGGGGGGGGGGGGGGGGGGGGGGGGGGGGGGGGGGGGGGGGGGGGGGGGGGGGGGGGGGGGGGGGGGGGGGGGGGGGGGGGGGGGGGGGGGGGGGGGGGGGGGGGGGGGGGGGGGGGGGGGGGGGGGGGGGGGGGGGGGGGGGGGGGGGGGGGGGGGGGGGGGGGGGGGGGGGGGGGGGGGGGGGGGGGGGGGGGGGGGGGGGGGGGGGGGGGGGGGGGGGGGGGGGGGGGGGGGGGGGGGGGGGGGGGGGGGGGGGGGGGGGGGGGGGGGGGGGGGGGGGGGGGGGGGGGGGGGGGGGGGGGGGGGGGGGGGGGGGGGGGGGGGGGGGGGGGGGGGGGGGGGGGGGGGGGGGGGGGGGGGGGGGGGGGGGGGGGGGGGGGGGGGGGGGGGGGGGGGGGGGGGGGGGGGGGGGGGGGGGGGGGGGGGGGGGGGGGGGGGGGGGGGGGGGGGGGGGGGGGGGGGGGGGGGGGGGGGGGGGGGGGGGGGGGGGGGGGGGGGGGGGGGGGGGGGGGGGGGGGGGGGGGGGGGGGGGGGGGGGGGGGGGGGGGGGGGGGGGGGGGGGGGGGGGGGGGGGGGGGGGGGGGGGGGGGGGGGGGGGGGGGGGGGGGGGGGGGGGGGGGGGGGGGGGGGGGGGGGGGGGGGGGGGGGGGGGGGGGGGGGGGGGGGGGGGGGGGGGGGGGGGGGGGGGGGGGGGGGGGGGGGGGGGGGGGGGGGGGGGGGGGGGGGGGGGGGGGGGGGGGGGGGGGGGGGGGGGGGGGGGGGGGGGGGGGGGGGGGGGGGGGGGGGGGGGGGGGGGGGGGGGGGGGGGGGGGGGGGGGGGGGGGGGGGGGGGGGGGGGGGGGGGGGGGGGGGGGGGGGGGGGGGGGGGGGGGGGGGGGGGGGGGGGGGGGGGGGGGGGGGGGGGGGGGGGGGGGGGGGGGGGGGGGGGGGGGGGGGGGGGGGGGGGGGGGGGGGGGGGGGGGGGGGGGGGGGGGGGGGGGGGGGGGGGGGGGGGGGGGGGGGGGGGGGGGGGGGGGGGGGGGGGGGGGGGGGGGGGGGGGGGGGGGGGGGGGGGGGGGGGGGGGGGGGGGGGGGGGGGGGGGGGGGGGGGGGGGGGGGGGGGGGGGGGGGGGGGGGGGGGGGGGGGGGGGGGGGGGGGGGGGGGGGGGGGGGGGGGGGGGGGGGGGGGGGGGGGGGGGGGGGGGGGGGGGGGGGGGGGGGGGGGGGGGGGGGGGGGGGGGGGGGGGGGGGGGGGGGGGGGGGGGGGGGGGGGGGGGGGGGGGGGGGGGGGGGGGGGGGGGGGGGGGGGGGGGGGGGGGGGGGGGGGGGGGGGGGGGGGGGGGGGGGGGGGGGGGGGGGGGGGGGGGGGGGGGGGGGGGGGGGGGGGGGGGGGGGGGGGGGGGGGGGGGGGGGGGGGGGGGGGGGGGGGGGGGGGGGGGGGGGGGGGGGGGGGGGGGGGGGGGGGGGGGGGGGGGGGGGGGGGGGGGGGGGGGGGGGGGGGGGGGGGGGGGGGGGGGGGGGGGGGGGGGGGGGGGGGGGGGGGGGGGGGGGGGGGGGGGGGGGGGGGGGGGGGGAAATTAAATGAAGAAGAGGCAATGGCTATTGTTTCGTCCAGAAAGGTGAAACGTTCCCTACCGAAACCATCAGGCTTGTTGTGAGAAACTCTGGTTTGTGAGAAGCTTATACCCAAACCTGCCCCAAATGGGACCAAAAATTTACGACGACATGTTGATGCCGCTCCATGATAGCATGCCATGTTTCATGAATTTCAGAAGATTTTTGGATTTACTAGAATTTCAAAATCAGGTATCTCAATGTTTGTGGCCGAGTGACGGTGGCAGGGTGTTTGACATTCATTCCCATTTCTTGCATGGGACCTAAGCATGTAACCAAGGAGACAGATTTCAATTTTCAACCAATTTATATGCATTAGAGCATGTGCATGTAGTTCAAATTTGAATTATGCACATAAATGCATTCAAAGGCCCAATATGACAGATACAAATCTTACCAAATTGTCTGTACGTGGTTGCACACGGGTCATCCGAAAAAACCTTTTGCGTTGAAGGAAGGTAGAAATCCCGCTTTGCATACCTTATTCAATCTGAACCGTTTGCGTTGAAGAGATGCACAAATCCTGCACAACGAATTTTCCCTTGGCTTACTGTAGAACACCACAGCTCTCAATTTTCATACAGGTGCTCTATCTAAAACATTTGCGATTAAGAGCTGCACAAATCCTGCTCAGCAAATTTTCCCTTGGCTTACTGGGGAAGCTGTTAGTGTACATATGGGTGTTCTATCTAAAACGTTTGCGATGTTGAGTGGCAGCTAGCTATTTCAAAATGCCTTTGTTGAATGTTGTTCAAGTGCGCCTTCTCCCAAAATGGACATGAAAATTACCACAGCATGTTGGGTGTCATTCCATGATAGCATGCCAAGTTTCATGAATTTCAGACGAGTTTTGGATTTACTAGAATTTAAAAACAAAGTATCTCAATGTTTTGCCGACAGTCAATAGTGCTGATGTTTGAAATTCATTCCCATTTCTTGCATGGGACCTAAGCATGCACCCAAGGACACATATTTGATTTTTCAACCAATTTATATGCACTAGAGCATGTGAATGTAGTTCAAATCTGAACTATACACATAAAGTGCCTAGAAAACCAAGTATATATATATAAATGTTCAAACGAACCCCCCAAAATTCCAAAATTGAACACAACACTCCTGTTGTTCTATGTTGACACTAGAAAATTTTTGAAAGCAATAACAGGCAACGAGTATCGTTTCGTCACCAAAGGTGGCAAGTTCCCTATCGAAAACATCAAGCTTGTTGTGAGAAGCTCTGGTATGTGAGAAGCTTATACCCAAACTTGCCCTAAATGGGACAAAAAATTTACCATGGCATGTCGGGTGCCATTCCATGATAGCATGCCAGGTTTCATGAATTTCATATGAGTTTTGGACTTACTAGAATTTATAAACCAGGTATCTCATTGTTTGCAGTCGAGTGACGATCGCAGGGTGTTTGACATTCATTCCCATTTCTTGCATGGGACCAAAGCATGCAACTAAGGACACATATTTGAATTTTCAACCAATTTATATGCATTAGAGCATGCGCATGTAGTTCAAATTTGAATTATGCACATAAATGCAATGAAAACTCAATTGATGCATAAGAAATGTGCTAACGAACCCCAAAAATTCCAAAATTTAACACAACACTCATGTTGTTCTATGTTGACACTAGAGAAAAAAATTAAATGAAGAAGAGGCAATGGCTATTGTTTCGTCCAGAAAGGTGAAACGTTCCCTACCGAAACCATCAGGCTTGTTGTGAGAAACTCGGGGGGGGGGGGGGGGGGGGGGGGGGGGGGGGGGGGGGGGGGGGGGGGGGGGGGGGGGGGGGGGGGGGGGGGGGGGGGGGGGGGGGGGGGGGGGGGGGGGGGGGGGGGGGGGGGGGGGGGGGGGGGGGGGGGGGGGGGGGGGGGGGGGGGGGGGGGGGGGGGGGGGGGGGGGGGGGGGGGGGGGGGGGGGGGGGGGGGGGGGGGGGGGGGGGGGGGGGGGGGGGGGGGGGGGGGGGGGGGGGGGGGGGGGGGGGGGGGGGGGGGGGGGGGGGGGGGGGGGGGGGGGGGGGGGGGGGGGGGGGGGGGGGGGGGGGGGGGGGGGGGGGGGGGGGGGGGGGGGGGGGGGGGGGGGGGGGGGGGGGGGGGGGGGGGGGGGGGGGGGGGGGGGGGGGGGGGGGGGGGGGGGGGGGGGGGGGGGGGGGGGGGGGGGGGGGGGGGGGGGGGGGGGGGGGGGGGGGGGGGGGGGGGGGGGGGGGGGGGGGGGGGGGGGGGGGGGGGGGGGGGGGGGGGGGGGGGGGGGGGGGGGGGGGGGGGGGGGGGGGGGGGGGGGGGGGGGGGGGGGGGGGGGGGGGGGGGGGGGGGGGGGGGGGGGGGGGGGGGGGGGGGGGGGGGGGGGGGGGGGGGGGGGGGGGGGGGGGGGGGGGGGGGGGGGGGGGGGGGGGGGGGGGGGGGGGGGGGGGGGGGGGGGGGGGGGGGGGGGGGGGGGGGGGGGGGGGGGGGGGGGGGGGGGGGGGGGGGGGGGGGGGGGGGGGGGGGGGGGGGGGGGGGGGGGGGGGGGGGGGGGGGGGGGGGGGGGGGGGGGGGGGGGGGGGGGGGGGGGGGGGGGGGGGGGGGGGGGGGGGGGGGGGGGGGGGGGGGGGGGGGGGGGGGGGGGGGGGGGGGGGGGGGGGGGGGGGGGGGGGGGGGGGGGGGGGGGGGGGGGGGGGGGGGGGGGGGGGGGGGGGGGGGGGGGGGGGGGGGGGGGGGGGGGGGGGGGGGGGGGGGGGGGGGGGGGGGGGGGGGGGGGGGGGGGGGGGGGGGGGGGGGGGGGGGGGGGGGGGGGGGGGGGGGGGGGGGGGGGGGGGGGGGGGGGGGGGGGGGGGGGGGGGGGGGGGGGGGGGGGGGGGGGGGGGGGGGGGGGGGGGGGGGGGGGGGGGGGGGGGGGGGGGGGGGGGGGGGGGGGGGGGGGGGGGGGGGGGGGGGGGGGGGGGGGGGGGGGGGGGGGGGGGGGGGGGGGGGGGGGGGGGGGGGGGGGGGGGGGGGGGGGGGGGGGGGGGGGGGGGGGGGGGGGGGGGGGGGGGGGGGGGGGGGGGGGGGGGGGGGGGGGGGGGGGGGGGGGGGGGGGGGGGGGGGGGGGGGGGGGGGGGGGGGGGGGGGGGGGGGGGGGGGGGGGGGGGGGGGGGGGGGGGGGGGGGGGGGGGGGGGGGGGGGGGGGGGGGGGGGGGGGGGGGGGGGGGGGGGGGGGGGGGGGGGGGGGGGGGGGGGGGGGGGGGGGGGGGGGGGGGGGGGGGGGGGGGGGGGGGGGGGGGGGGGGGGGGGGGGGGGGGGGGGGGGGGGGGGGGGGGGGGGGGGGGGGGGGGGGGGGGGGGGGGGGGGGGGGGGGGGGGGGGGGGGGGGGGGGGGGGGGGGGGGGGGGGGGGGGGGGGGGGGGGGGGGGGGGGGGGGGGGGGGGGGGGGGGGGGGGGGGGGGGGGGGGGGGGGGGGGGGGGGGGGGGCTCATCTGAAATTCATGAAACTTGGCATGCTATCATGGAGCGGCATAAACATGCCGTGGTGAAAAAATTGTCCCATTTGGGGAAGGTTTGGGTATATGCTTCTCACAAACCAGAGCTTCTCACAACAAGCCTGTTGGTTTCGGTAGGGAACATACATCCCACCTTTGGGGACGAAACGATATCCATTGCCTCTTATTGCTTTCAAAAAATTTCTCATGTCAACATAGAACAACAGGAGTGTTGTGTCAATTTTTGGGATTTTTCGGGGTTCACTTGGACATTTTTATGCATTAACTGAGTTTACTAGGCATTTTATGTTCATAATTCAAAATTGAACTACATGCACATGCTCCAGTGCATAATTCAAAATTGAACTACATGCACATGCTCCAGTGCATATAAATTGGTTGAAAAATCACATGTGTGTCCTTGGGTGCATGCTTAGGTCCCATGCAAGAGACGGGAATGAATTTCAAACACCAGGGCACTGTTGATTGCCGGCAAAACATTGAGATACCTGGTTTTTAAATTCTAGTAAATCCAAAACTCGTCTGAAATTCATGAAACTTGGCATGTTATCATGGAGCGGCATCAACATGCCATGGTGAAAGTTTTGTCCCATTTGGGACAGGTTTGGGTACAAGCTTCTCACAAACCAGAGCTTCTCACAACAAGCATGATGGTTTCAATAGGGAACGTACCACCTTTGGGGATGGGACGATATCCGTTGCCTCTTATTGCTTTCAAAAAATTTCTAGTGTCAACATAGAACAACAGGAGTGTTGTGTTTAATCTTGGAATTTTTCGGGGTTCGTTTGGCCTTTTTTATACATTAACTGGGTTTTGTAGGCATTTTATGTGCATATTTCAAATTTGAACTACAAGCACATGCTCCAATGCACAAAAGTTGGTTGAAAAATCACATGTGTGTCCTAGGGTGAATTTCTAGGTCCCATGCAAGAGATTGGAATGAAATTCAAACACCAGGGCAATGTTTATTGCCGGCAAAATGTTGAGATGCCTCGTTCTTAAATTCTAGTAAATCCATAACTCGTCTGAAATTCATGAAACTTGGCATGCTATCATGGAGTGGCATCAACATGCTGTGGTAAATTTTTTGTCCCTTTTGGGGCAGGTTCGGGTGTAAGCTTCTCACAAACCAGAGCTTCTCACAACAAGCATGATGGTTTCGATAGAGAACGTCCCACCTTTGGGGACGAAACGATATCCATTGCCTCTTATTGCTTTCAAATTTTTTCTAGTGTTAACATAGAACAACATGAGTGTTGTGTCAATTTTTGTGATTTTTTGGTGTTCGTTTGGACATTTTTATGCATTAACTTGATTTTCTAGGCATTTTATGCGCATAATTCAAATTAGAACTACAAGCACATGCTCCAATGCACTAAAGTTGGTTGAAAAATTGAATCGGTGTCCTTGGGTGAATTTCTAGGTCCCATGCAAGAGATTGGAATGAAATTCAAACACCAGGGCACTGTTGATTGCCGGCAAAACGTTGAGATGCCTGGTTTTTAAATTCTAGTAAATCCATAACTCGTCTGAAATTCATGAAACTTGGCATGCTATCATGGAGCGGCATCAACATGCCGTGGTAAAAAAAATTGTCCCATTCGGGGCAGGTTCGGGTATACGCTTCTCACAAACCAAAGCTTCTCACAACTAGCATGATGGTTTCAGTAGGGAACGTCCCACCTTTGGGTACGAAACGATATCCATTGCCTCTTATTGCTTTCATAAATTTTCTCGTGTCAAGATAGAACAACAGGAGTGTTGTGTGGATTTTTGGGATTTTTCGTGGTTCGTTTGGATATTTTTATGCATTAACTGAGTTTTCAATGCATTTATGTGCGGGGGGGGGGGGGGGGGGGGGGGGGGGGGGGGGGGGGGGGGGGGGGGGGGGGGGGGGGGGGGGGGGGGGGGGGGGGGGGGGGGGGGGGGGGGGGGGGGGGGGGGGGGGGGGGGGGGGGGGGGGGGGGGGGGGGGGGGGGGGGGGGGGGGGGGGGGGGGGGGGGGGGGGGGGGGGGGGGGGGGGGGGGGGGGGGGGGGGGGGGGGGGGGGGGGGGGGGGGGGGGGGGGGGGGGGGGGGGGGGGGGGGGGGGGGGGGGGGGGGGGGGGGGGGGGGGGGGGGGGGGGGGGGGGGGGGGGGGGGGGGGGGGGGGGGGGGGGGGGGGGGGGGGGGGGGGGGGGGGGGGGGGGGGGGGGGGGGGGGGGGGGGGGGGGGGGGGGGGGGGGGGGGGGGGGGGGGGGGGGGGGGGGGGGGGGGGGGGGGGGGGGGGGGGGGGGGGGGGGGGGGGGGGGGGGGGGGGGGGGGGGGGGGGGGGGGGGGGGGGGGGGGGGGGGGGGGGGGGGGGGGGGGGGGGGGGGGGGGGGGGGGGGGGGGGGGGGGGGGGGGGGGGGGGGGGGGGGGGGGGGGGGGGGGGGGGGGGGGGGGGGGGGGGGGGGGGGGGGGGGGGGGGGGGGGGGGGGGGGGGGGGGGGGGGGGGGGGGGGGGGGGGGGGGGGGGGGGGGGGGGGGGGGGGGGGGGGGGGGGGGGGGGGGGGGGGGGGGGGGGGGGGGGGGGGGGGGGGGGGGGGGGGGGGGGGGGGGGGGGGGGGGGGGGGGGGGGGGGGGGGGGGGGGGGGGGGGGGGGGGGGGGGGGGGGGGGGGGGGGGGGGGGGGGGGGGGGGGGGGGGGGGGGGGGGGGGGGGGGGGGGGGGGGGGGGGGGGGGGGGGGGGGGGGGGGGGGGGGGGGGGGGGGGGGGGGGGGGGGGGGGGGGGGGGGGGGGGGGGGGGGGGGGGGGGGGGGGGGGGGGGGGGGGGGGGGGGGGGGGGGGGGGGGGGGGGGGGGGGGGGGGGGGGGGGGGGGGGGGGGGGGGGGGGGGGGGGGGGGGGGGGGGGGGGGGGGGGGGGGGGGGGGGGGGGGGGGGGGGGGGGGGGGGGGGGGGGGGGGGGGGGGGGGGGGGGGGGGGGGGGGGGGGGGGGGGGGGGGGGGGGGGGGGGGGGGGGGGGGGGGGGGGGGGGGGGGGGGGGGGGGGGGGGGGGGGGGGGGGGGGGGGGGGGGGGGGGGGGGGGGGGGGGGGGGGGGGGGGGGGGGGGGGGGGGGGGGGGGGGGGGGGGGGGGGGGGGGGGGGGGGGGGGGGGGGGGGGGGGGGGGGGGGGGGGGGGGGGGGGGGGGGGGGGGGGGGGGGGGGGGGGGGGGGGGGGGGGGGGGGGGGGGGGGGGGGGGGGGGGGGGGGGGGGGGGGGGGGGGGGGGGGGGGGGGGGGGGGGGGGGGGGGGGGGGGGGGGGGGGGGGGGGGGGGGGGGGGGGGGGGGGGGGGGGGGGGGGGGGGGGGGGGGGGGGGGGGGGGGGGGGGGGGGGGGGGGGGGGGGGGGGGGGGGGGGGGGGGGGGGGGGGGGGGGGGGGGGGGGGGGGGGGGGGGGGGGGGGGGGGGGGGGGGGGGGGGGGGGGGGGGGGGGGGGGGGGGGGGGGGGGGGGGGGGGGGGGGGGGGGGGGGGGGGGGGGGGGGGGGGGGGGGGGGGGGGGGGGGGGGGGGGGGGGGGGGGGGGGGGGGGGGGGGGGGGGGGGGGGGGGGGGGGGGGGGGGGGGGGGGGGGGGGGGGGGGGGGGGGGGGGGGGGGGGGGGGGGGGGGGGGGGGGGGGGGGGGGGGGGGGGGGGGGGGGGGGGGGGGGGGGGGGGGGGGGGGGGGGGGGGGGGGGGGGGGGGGGGGGGGGGGGGGGGGGGGGGGGGGGGGGGGGGGGGGGGGGGGGGGGGGGGGGGGGGGGGGGGGGGGGGGGGGGGGGGGGGGGGGGGGGGGGGGGGGGGGGGGGGGGGGGGGGGGGGGGGGGGGGGGGGGGGGGGGGGGGGGGGGGGGGGGGGGGGGGGGGGGGGGGGGGGGGGGGGGGGGGGGGGGGGGGGGGGGGGGGGGGGGGGGGGGGGGGGGGGGGGGGGGGGGGGGGGGGGGGGGGGGGGGGGGGGGGGGGGGGGGGGGGGGGGGGGGGGGGGGGGGGGGGGGGGGGGGGGGGGGGGGGGGGGGGGGGGGGGGGGGGGGGGGGGGGGGGGGGGGGGGGGGGGGGGGGGGGGGGGGGGGGGGGGGGGGGGGGGGGGGGGGGGGGGGGGGGGGGGGGGGGGGGGGGGGGGGGGGGGGGGGGGGGGGGGGGGGGGGGGGGGGGGGGGGGGGGGGGGGGGGGGGGGGGGGGGGGGGGGGGGGGGGGGGGGGGGGGGGGGGGGGGGGGGGGGGGGGGGGGGGGGGGGGGGGGGGGGGGGGGGGGGGGGGGGGGGGGGGGGGGGGGGGGGGGGGGGGGGGGGGGGGGGGGGGGGGGGGGGGGGGGGGGGGGGGGGGGGGGGGGGGGGGGGGGGGGGGGGGGGGGGGGGGGGGGGGGGGGGGGGGGGGGGGGGGGGGGGGGGGGGGGGGGGGGGGGGGGGGGGGGGGGGGGGGGGGGGGGGGGGGGGGGGGGGGGGGGGGGGGGGGGGGGGGGGGGGGGGGGGGGGGGGGGGGGGGGGGGGGGGGGGGGGGGGGGGGGGGGGGGGGGGGGGGGGGGGGGGGGGGGGGGGGGGGGGGGGGGGGGGGGGGGGGGGGGGGGGGGGGGGGGGGGGGGGGGGGGGGGGGGGGGGGGGGGGGGGGGGGGGGGGGGGGGGGGGGGGGGGGGGGGGGGGGGGGGGGGGGGGGGGGGGGGGGGGGGGGGGGGGGGGGGGGGGGGGGGGGGGGGGGGGGGGGGGGGGGGGGGGGGGGGGGGGGGGGGGGGGGGGGGGGGGGGGGGGGGGGGGGGGGGGGGGGGGGGGGGGGGGGGGGGGGGGGGGGGGGGGGGGGGGGGGGGGGGGGGGGGGGGGGGGGGGGGGGGGGGGGGGGGGGGGGGGGGGGGGGGGGGGGGGGGGGGGGGGGGGGGGGGGGGGGGGGGGGGGGGGGGGGGGGGGGGGGGGGGGGGGGGGGGGGGGGGGGGGGGGGGGGGGGGGGGGGGGGGGGGGGGGGGGGGGGGGGGGGGGGGGGGGGGGGGGGGGGGGGGGGGGGGGGGGGGGGGGGGGGGGGGGGGGGGGGGGGGGGGGGGGGGGGGGGGGGGGGGGGGGGGGGGGGGGGGGGGGGGGGGGGGGGGGGGGGGGGGGGGGGGGGGGGGGGGGGGGGGGGGGGGGGGGGGGGGGGGGGGGGGGGGGGGGGGGGGGGGGGGGGGGGGGGGGGGGGGGGGGGGGGGGGGGGGGGGGGGGGGGGGGGGGGGGGGGGGGGGGGGGGGGGGGGGGGGGGGGGGGGGGGGGGGGGGGGGGGGGGGGGGGGGGGGGGGGGGGGGGGGGGGGGGGGGGGGGGGGGGGGGGGGGGGGGGGGGGGGGGGGGGGGGGGGGGGGGGGGGGGGGGGGGGGGGGGGGGGGGGGGGGGGGGGGGGGGGGGGGGGGGGGGGGGGGGGGGGGGGGGGGGGGGGGGGGGGGGGGGGGGGGGGGGGGGGGGGGGGGGGGGGGGGGGGGGGGGGGGGGGGGGGGGGGGGGGGGGGGGGGGGGGGGGGGGGGGGGGGGGGGGGGGGGGGGGGGGGGGGGGGGGGGGGGGGGGGGGGGGGGGGGGGGGGGGGGGGGGGGGGGGGGGGGGGGGGGGGGGGGGGGGGGGGGGGGGGGGGGGGGGGGGGGGGGGGGGGGGGGGGGGGGGGGGGGGGGGGGGGGGGGGGGGGGGGGGGGGGGGGGGGGGGGGGGGGGGGGGGGGGGGGGGGGGGGGGGGGGGGGGGGGGGGGGGGGGGGGGGGGGGGGGGGGGGGGGGGGGGGGGGGGGGGGGGGGGGGGGGGGGGGGGGGGGGGGGGGGGGGGGGGGGGGGGGGGGGGGGGGGGGGGGGGGGGGGGGGGGGGGGGGGGGGGGGGGGGGGGGGGGGGGGGGGGGGGGGGGGGGGGGGGGGGGGGGGGGGGGGGGGGGGGGGGGGGGGGGGGGGGGGGGGGGGGGGGGGGGGGGGGGGGGGGGGGGGGGGGGGGGGGGGGGGGGGGGGGGGGGGGGGGGGGGGGGGGGGGGGGGGGGGGGGGGGGGGGGGGGGGGGGGGGGGGGGGGGGGGGGGGGGGGGGGGGGGGGGGGGGGGGGGGGGGGGGGGGGGGGGGGGGGGGGGGGGGGGGGGGGGGGGGGGGGGGGGGGGGGGGGGGGGGGGGGGGGGGGGGGGGGGGGGGGGGGGGGGGGGGGGGGGGGGGGGGGGGGGGGGGGGGGGGGGGGGGGGGGGGGGGGGGGGGGGGGGGGGGGGGGGGGGGGGGGGGGGGGGGGGGGGGGGGGGGGGGGGGGGGGGGGGGGGGGGGGGGGGGGGGGGGGGGGGGGGGGGGGGGGGGGGGGGGGGGGGGGGGGGGGGGGGGGGGGGGGGGGGGGGGGGGGGGGGGGGGGGGGGGGGGGGGGGGGGGGGGGGGGGGGGGGGGGGGGGGGGGGGGGGGGGGGGGGGGGGGGGGGGGGGGGGGGGGGGGGGGGGGGGGGGGGGGGGGGGGGGGGGGGGGGGGGGGGGGGGGGGGGGGGGGGGGGGGGGGGGGGGGGGGGGGGGGGGGGGGGGGGGGGGGGGGGGGGGGGGGGGGGGGGGGGGGGGGGGGGGGGGGGGGGGGGGGGGGGGGGGGGGGGGGGGGGGGGGGGGGGGGGGGGGGGGGGGGGGGGGGGGGGGGGGGGGGGGGGGGGGGGTTTCTTACTATTCAATTCATTGAGCAAATCATTTTGAGCTTTAAGAACTTGTTCTACTTGAGTGGTAACCATAGAAGCATGTTTACTAATGAGTTTAAGTTCACCTTTAACTCTAGACATGTAATCACCCAAGTGTTCAAGCGTATCGGAATTATATTTCAATTGTCTACCAAAATAAGCATTGAAGTTTTCTTGTTTGACAATAAAATTATCAAACTCTTCTAAGCATTGTCTAGCAGACTTATAGTGAGGAATATCACCTTCATCAAATCTATAGAGAGAATTTACCTTTACTACCTATGTAGGGTTATCAGGACCATGAGTTTCTTCAATAGGTAATGGATTAAGATCATATGTTTCTTCAACATGCGGTAAATTAAGACCGTGTATTTCTTCAATAGGAGGTAAATTCTTAACATCTTCAGCTTTAATACCTTTTTCTTCCATAGATTTCTTTGCCTATTGCATATCTTCAGGACTGAGAAATAGAAGACCTCTCTTCTTCGGAGTTGGTTTAGGAATAGGCTCAGGAATTGGCTCAGGAGTTGGCTCAGGAACTGTCCAATTATTTTCATTTGTCAACAT
>JAAAWM010008641.1:0-15623 GCA_036873465.1 Thinopyrum obtusiflorum
GTATTTTATGGCGTGAAGGTCATCCCCGCGGGCCATGTGGATGTGGAGAATGAAATCCTCGATCCATACCGCGGGATCTGTTGTTCCATCGTATGATTTGATGTTTACGGGTTTGAACCCTTCTGGGAATTCATGATCCATTACTTCGTCAGTGAAGCAAAGAGGGTGTGCGGCACCTCTATATCGGGCCGCATCGTAGCGTAGCTCCGATGGAGTCCGTCTGTGATTTTTGGCCCGGGCGTGACTAGGTTTGTCGCATCCAAATAGGTAGCCGTCCTCGCGTGTCAGGGCACGTCCTCGCGATCCGTAGATCGATCTTGTATGTCCTGCTCTACTATCCAGGTCTTGACGAAGGTCATATGTATAACCCCGAGCTATCTTATCCCTGCCTTTACGACGAGGTGGGACAGTCTAGTTTTCGGCTCGAGTTGCCGTTTTATCCCGACCGCGTGGTGGTCGGTCTGCCACATTGCGCGATGCTGGTGCGGGTGCTGCCACCTCGTCGTCAAACTGAGGTAGCAATTTGCGCTTCGGGTAACTTTTGGCTGGGCGCCTAAGGCCGTATTCCTCGGCTGCCAGGACATCAGTCCATCTGTCATTGAGCAGGTCTTGGTCAGCTTGAAGCTGCTGCTGCTTCTTTTTCAGGCTCCTCGCAATGGCTATTAGCTGAAGCTTAAAGCGCTCCTGCTCGAGAGGTTCCTCGGGCACAATAAAATCCTCATTGCCGAGGCTCACCTCCTCCTCGGAGAGCGAATGATAACTACCGTCCTTCGAGTCTTCGTCTATGGCCTGTTCATTAGGGCTGACTTGCCCATCTTCCCGATTGTCTTGTTCGGCAGTTTGTTCATCGGGGTCTTCTGTGTCTTCGGCGCCATCCGGAGTGTTATCATCTCCTGTGCCGGTGTTGCTGTCTTTGCTGCGGCGTGATTTAGAGCAGCGCCGCTGACGATGGTGCTTTGGTTGTGTCTTGGGAGGGTCATTCTTCTCTGGGTTCTCCTTGTCGTCGCCACTATTATCTTTTGGTGCATCCACCATGTATACGTCATATGAGGAAGTGGCCGTCCATCGTCCAGTGAACGGCGGGTTTTGGGCCTCCTCTTCTCCGGCATCGTCGTCCATACCGTCGATGTCTTCGGAGTCATAGTCAAGCGTGTCGGTTAGGTCTTCGATAGTGGCTATGAAGTGGGTGGCGGGTGGGAAGCGAAATTCTCCCCCATCATCAGCCTCTAATTCAAACCGGACATAATTCAGCTGTGAGTCCCCCGCCAAGGACAGATTTTTTAACGAGTTCAGCACATCACCAAGGGGCGAGCGTCGGAAGATGTCTGCGGTGCTGAATTCGAAGATCGATAACTCCAGGTCTTGACGAAGGTCATATGTATAACCCCGAGCTATCTTATCCCTGCCGGGGGGGGGGGGGGGGGGGGGGGGGGGGGGGGGGGGGGGGGGGGGGGGGGGGGGGGGGGGGGGGGGGGGGGGGGGGGGGGGGGGGGGGGGGGGGGGGGGGGGGGGGGGGGGGGGGGGGGGGGGGGGGGGGGGGGGGGGGGGGGGGGGGGGGGGGGGGGGGGGGGGGGGGGGGGGGGGGGGGGGGGGGGGGGGGGGGGGGGGGGGGGGGGGGGGGGGGGGGGGGGGGGGGGGGGGGGGGGGGGGGGGGGGGGGGGGGGGGGGGGGGGGGGGGGGGGGGGGGGGGGGGGGGGGGGGGGGGGGGGGGGGGGGGGGGGGGGGGGGGGGGGGGGGGGGGGGGGGGGGGGGGGGGGGGGGGGGGGGGGGGGGGGGGGGGGGGGGGGGGGGGGGGGGGGGGGGGGGGGGGGGGGGGGGGGGGGGGGGGGGGGGGGGGGGGGGGGGGGGGGGGGGGGGGGGGGGGGGGGGGGGGGGGGGGGGGGGGGGGGGGGGGGGGGGGGGGGGGGGGGGGGGGGGGGGGGGGGGGGGGGGGGGGGGGGGGGGGGGGGGGGGGGGGGGGGGGGGGGGGGGGGGGGGGGGGGGGGGGGGGGGGGGGGGGGGGGGGGGGGGGGGGGGGGGGGGGGGGGGGGGGGGGGGGGGGGGGGGGGGGGGGGGGGGGGGGGGGGGGGGGGGGGGGGGGGGGGGGGGGGGGGGGGGGGGGGGGGGGGGGGGGGGGGGGGGGGGGGGGGGGGGGGGGGGGGGGGGGGGGGGGGGGGGGGGGGGGGGGGGGGGGGGGGGGGGGGGGGGGGGGGGGGGGGGGGGGGGGGGGGGGGGGGGGGGGGGGGGGGGGGGGGGGGGGGGGGGGGGGGGGGGGGGGGGGGGGGGGGGGGGGGGGGGGGGGGGGGGGGGGGGGGGGGGGGGGGGGGGGGGGGGGGGGGGGGGGGGGGGGGGGGGGGGGGGGGGGGGGGGGGGGGGGGGGGGGGGGGGGGGGGGGGGGGGGGGGGGGGGGGGGGGGGGGGGGGGGGGGGGGGGGGGGGGGGGGGGGGGGGGGGGGGGGGGGGGGGGGGGGGGGGGGGGGGGGGGGGGGGGGGGGGGGGGGGGGGGGGGGGGGGGGGGGGGGGGGGGGGGGGGGGGGGGGGGGGGGGGGGGGGGGGGGGGGGGGGGGGGGGGGGGGGGGGGGGGGGGGGGGGGGGGGGGGGGGGGGGGGGGGGGGGGGGGGGGGGGGGGGGGGGGGGGGGGGGGGGGGGGGGGGGGGGGGGGGGGGGGGGGGGGGGGGGGGGGGGGGGGGGGGGGGGGGGGGGGGGGGGGGGGGGGGGGGGGGGGGGGGGGGGGGGGGGGGGGGGGGGGGGGGGGGGGGGGGGGGGGGGGGGGGGGGGGGGGGGGGGGGGGGGGGGGGGGGGGGGGGGGGGGGGGGGGGGGGGGGGGGGGGGGGGGGGGGGGGGGGGGGGGGGGGGGGGGGGGGGGGGGGGGGGGGGGGGGGGGGGGGGGGGGGGGGGGGGGGGGGGGGGGGGGGGGGGGGGGGGGGGGGGGGGGGGGGGGGGGGGGGGGGGGGGGGGGGGGGGGGGGGGGGGGGGGGGGGGGGGGGGGGGGGGGGGGGGGGGGGGGGGGGGGGGGGGGGGGGGGGGGGGGGGGGGGGGGGGGGGGGGGGGGGGGGGGGGGGGGGGGGGGGGGGGGGGGGGGGGGGGGGGGGGGGGGGGGGGGGGGGGGGGGGGGGGGGGGGGGGGGGGGGGGGGGGGGGGGGGGGGGGGGGGGGGGGGGGGGGGGGGGGGGGGGGGGGGGGGGGGGGGGGGGGGGGGGGGGGGGGGGGGGGGGGGGGGGGGGGGGGGGGGGGGGGGGGGGGGGGGGGGGGGGGGGGGGGGGGGGGGGGGGGGGGGGGGGGGGGGGGGGGGGGGGGGGGGGGGGGGGGGGGGGGGGGGGGGGGGGGGGGGGGGGGGGGGGGGGGGGGGGGGGGGGGGGGGGGGGGGGGGGGGGGGGGGGGGGGGGGGGGGGGGGGGGGGGGGGGGGGGGGGGGGGGGGGGGGGGGGGGGGGGGGGGGGGGGGGGGGGGGGGGGGGGGGGGGGGGGGGGGGGGGGGGGGGGGGGGGGGGGGGGGGGGGGGGGGGGGGGGGGGGGGGGGGGGGGGGGGGGGGGGGGGGGGGGGGGGGGGGGGGGGGGGGGGGGGGGGGGGGGGGGGGGGGGGGGGGGGGGGGGGGGGGGGGGGGGGGGGGGGGGGGGGGGGGGGGGGGGGGGGGGGGGGGGGGGGGGGGGGGGGGGGGGGGGGGGGGGGGGGGGGGGGGGGGGGGGGGGGGGGGGGGGGGGGGGGGGGGGGGGGGGGGGGGGGGGGGGGGGGGGGGGGGGGGGGGGGGGGGGGGGGGGGGGGGGGGGGGGGGGGGGGGGGGGGGGGGGGGGGGGGGGGGGGGGGGGGGGGGGGGGGGGGGGGGGGGGGGGGGGGGGGGGGGGGGGGGGGGGGGGGGGGGGGGGGGGGGGGGGGGGGGGGGGGGGGGGGGGGGGGGGGGGGGGGGGGGGGGGGGGGGGGGGGGGGGGGGGGGGGGGGGGGGGGGGGGGGGGGGGGGGGGGGGGGGGGGGGGGGGGGGGGGGGGGGGGGGGGGGGGGGGGGGGGGGGGGGGGGGGGGGGGGGGGGGGGGGGGGGGGGGGGGGGGGGGGGGGGGGGGGGGGGGGGGGGGGGGGGGGGGGGGGGGGGGGGGGGGGGGGGGGGGGGGGGGGGGGGGGGGGGGGGGGGGGGGGGGGGGGGGGGGGGGGGGGGGGGGGGGGGGGGGGGGGGGGGGGGGGGGGGGGGGGGGGGGGGGGGGGGGGGGGGGGGGGGGGGGGGGGGGGGGGGGGGGGGGGGGGGGGGGGGGGGGGGGGGGGGGGGGGGGGGGGGGGGGGGGGGGGGGGGGGGGGGGGGGGGGGGGGGGGGGGGGGGGGGGGGGGGGGGGGGGGGGGGGGGGGGGGGGGGGGGGGGGGGGGGGGGGGGGGGGGGGGGGGGGGGGGGGGGGGGGGGGGGGGGGGGGGGGGGGGGGGGGGGGGGGGGGGGGGGGGGGGGGGGGGGGGGGGGGGGGGGGGGGGGGGGGGGGGGGGGGGGGGGGGGGGGGGGGGGGGGGGGGGGGGGGGGGGGGGGGGGGGGGGGGGGGGGGGGGGGGGGGGGGGGGGGGGGGGGGGGGGGGGGGGGGGGGGGGGGGGGGGGGGGGGGGGGGGGGGGGGGGGGGGGGGGGGGGGGGGGGGGGGGGGGGGGGGGGGGGGGGGGGGGGGGGGGGGGGGGGGGGGGGGGGGGGGGGGGGGGGGGGGGGGGGGGGGGGGGGGGGGGGGGGGGGGGGGGGGGGGGGGGGGGGGGGGGGGGGGGGGGGGGGGGGGGGGGGGGGGGGGGGGGGGGGGGGGGGGGGGGGGGGGGGGGGGGGGGGGGGGGGGGGGGGGGGGGGGGGGGGGGGGGGGGGGGGGGGGGGGGGGGGGGGGGGGGGGGGGGGGGGGGGGGGGGGGGGGGGGGGGGGGGGGGGGGGGGGGGGGGGGGGGGGGGGGGGGGGGGGGGGGGGGGGGGGGGGGGGGGGGGGGGGGGGGGGGGGGGGGGGGGGGGGGGGGGGGGGGGGGGGGGGGGGGGGGGGGGGGGGGGGGGGGGGGGGGGGGGGGGGGGGGGGGGGGGGGGGGGGGGGGGGGGGGGGGGGGGGGGGGGGGGGGGGGGGGGGGGGGGGGGGGGGGGGGGGGGGGGGGGGGGGGGGGGGGGGGGGGGGGGGGGGGGGGGGGGGGGGGGGGGGGGGGGGGGGGGGGGGGGGGGGGGGGGGGGGGGGGGGGGGGGGGGGGGGGGGGGGGGGGGGGGGGGGGGGGGGGGGGGGGGGGGGGGGGGGGGGGGGGGGGGGGGGGGGGGGGGGGGGGGGGGGGGGGGGGGGGGGGGGGGGGGGGGGGGGGGGGGGGGGGGGGGGGGGGGGGGGGGGGGGGGGGGGGGGGGGGGGGGGGGGGGGGGGGGGGGGGGGGGGGGGGGGGGGGGGGGGGGGGGGGGGGGGGGGGGGGGGGGGGGGGGGGGGGGGGGGGGGGGGGGGGGGGGGGGGGGGGGGGGGGGGGGGGGGGGGGGGGGGGGGGGGGGGGGGGGGGGGGGGGGGGGGGGGGGGGGGGGGGGGGGGGGGGGGGGGGGGGGGGGGGGGGGGGGGGGGGGGGGGGGGGGGGGGGGGGGGGGGGGGGGGGGGGGGGGGGGGGGGGGGGGGGGGGGGGGGGGGGGGGGGGGGGGGGGGGGGGGGGGGGGGGGGGGGGGGGGGGGGGGGGGGGGGGGGGGGGGGGGGGGGGGGGGGGGGGGGGGGGGGGGGGGGGGGGGGGGGGGGGGGGGGGGGGGGGGGGGGGGGGGGGGGGGGGGGGGGGGGGGGGGGGGGGGGGGGGGGGGGGGGGGGGGGGGGGGGGGGGGGGGGGGGGGGGGGGGGGGGGGGGGGGGGGGGGGGGGGGGGGGGGGGGGGGGGGGGGGGGGGGGGGGGGGGGGGGGGGGGGGGGGGGGGGGGGGGGGGGGGGGGGGGGGGGGGGGGGGGGGGGGGGGGGGGGGGGGGGGGGGGGGGGGGGGGGGGGGGGGGGGGGGGGGGGGGGGGGGGGGGGGGGGGGGGGGGGGGGGGGGGGGGGGGGGGGGGGGGGGGGGGGGGGGGGGGGGGGGGGGGGGGGGGGGGGGGGGGGGGGGGGGGGGGGGGGGGGGGGGGGGGGGGGGGGGGGGGGGGGGGGGGGGGGGGGGGGGGGGGGGGGGGGGGGGGGGGGGGGGGGGGGGGGGGGGGGGGGGGGGGGGGGGGGGGGGGGGGGGGGGGGGGGGGGGGGGGGGGGGGGGGGGGGGGGGGGGGGGGGGGGGGGGGGGGGGGGGGGGGGGGGGGGGGGGGGGGGGGGGGGGGGGGGGGGGGGGGGGGGGGGGGGGGGGGGGGGGGGGGGGGGGGGGGGGGGGGGGGGGGGGGGGGGGGGGGGGGGGGGGGGGGGGGGGGGGGGGGGGGGGGGGGGGGGGGGGGGACGATGACACATAGAGAGGGGATGTCCAGCGGCGCTCCAATGGAGTTCGGCGAGCATAGAGTGGAGACCCACGCGAGGGAGATGGATCTCTCGGTGGTGTACACCATTGACCCGGCCGTGGTGGACGACTACATCAATAGCGTTGAGCAGTTGCTTGCTCGAGACAAGTACAAGGTGGTCGGCATCGACCTCCAGTACACCGCCGGTCATCCCGGCATAGATCAGAAGGTTGCCATCGCCCAGTTGTGCGTGCGCCATCATGTCCTCATCTACCACTACTGCATGGCCATAGAGCCTTGCGATCGTTTCAACAGGTTTGTCAACAGCACCGACTACAAGTTTGCCACGATGGAAACCAAAGACGATGTAAAAGCGCTCAGTGTTACGGGCTTGGCCTGCAAGAACCTTGTCGAAATCCGTGACCACTACAGGGTCTGGGGCAGCACGAAGCAGGACTCCCTGGTCGAACTCGCCTCGGCCATCATCGACCCCTACTACGAAAAGATGAAGCAGGATGCCCAGAGAACAAGTCCCGTATCCTGGCACGGGGCCTGGATGCAGCAACTGGATGAACCTCACCTCAGGTTTGCGGCCAAGAGTGTGTACACATGCTACGAGATGCACAGGCGGATCGTTGACATGAGGAAGTGCCTCGTTACCCAAATCGATGAGCCCGGATCGAGCCACAAGCAGAGCAAGCGTCACAAGAAGTAGATGATGATGGGGGGGGGGGGGGGGGGGGGGGGGGGGGGGGGGGGGGGGGGGGGGGGGGGGGGGGGGGGGGGGGGGGGGGGGGGGGGGGGGGGGGGGGGGGGGGGGGGGGGGGGGGGGGGGGGGGGGGGGGGGGGGGGGGGGGGGGGGGGGGGGGGGGGGGGGGGGGGGGGGGGGGGGGGGGGGGGGGGGGGGGGGGGGGGGGGGGGGGGGGGGGGGGGGGGGGGGGGGGGGGGGGGGGGGGGGGGGGGGGGGGGGGGGGGGGGGGGGGGGGGGGGGGGGGGGGGGGGGGGGGGGGGGGGGGGGGGGGGGGGGGGGGGGGGGGGGGGGGGGGGGGGGGGGGGGGGGGGGGGGGGGGGGGGGGGGGGGGGGGGGGGGGGGGGGGGGGGGGGGGGGGGGGGGGGGGGGGGGGGGGGGGGGGGGGGGGGGGGGGGGGGGGGGGGGGGGGGGGGGGGGGGGGGGGGGGGGGGGGGGGGGGGGGGGGGGGGGGGGGGGGGGGGGGGGGGGGGGGGGGGGGGGGGGGGGGGGGGGGGGGGGGGGGGGGGGGGGGGGGGGGGGGGGGGGGGGGGGGGGGGGGGGGGGGGGGGGGGGGGGGGGGGGGGGGGGGGGGGGGGGGGGGGGGGGGGGGGGGGGGGGGGGGGGGGGGGGGGGGGGGGGGGGGGGGGGGGGGGGGGGGGGGGGGGGGGGGGGGGGGGGGGGGGGGGGGGGGGGGGGGGGGGGGGGGGGGGGGGGGGGGGGGGGGGGGGGGGGGGGGGGGGGGGGGGGGGGGGGGGGGGGGGGGGGGGGGGGGGGGGGGGGGGGGGGGGGGGGGGGGGGGGGGGGGGGGGGGGGGGGGGGGGGGGGGGGGGGGGGGGGGGGGGGGGGGGGGGGGGGGGGGGGGGGGGGGGGGGGGGGGGGGGGGGGGGGGGGGGGGGGGGGGGGGGGGGGGGGGGGGGGGGGGGGGGGGGGGGGGGGGGGGGGGGGGGGGGGGGGGGGGGGGGGGGGGGGGGGGGGGGGGGGGGGGGGGGGGGGGGGGGGGGGGGGGGGGGGGGGGGGGGGGGGGGGGGGGGGGGGGGGGGGGGGGGGGGGGGGGGGGGGGGGGGGGGGGGGGGGGGGGGGGGGGGGGGGGGGGGGGGGGGGGGGGGGGGGGGGGGGGGGGGGGGGGGGGGGGGGGGGGGGGGGGGGGGGGGGGGGGGGGGGGGGGGGGGGGGGGGGGGGGGGGGGGGGGGGGGGGGGGGGGGGGGGGGGGGGGGGGGGGGGGGGGGGGGGGGGGGGGGGGGGGGGGGGGGGGGGGGGGGGGGGGGGGGGGGGGGGGGGGGGGGGGGGGGGGGGGGGGGGGGGGGGGGGGGGGGGGGGGGGGGGGGGGGGGGGGGGGGGGGGGGGGGGGGGGGGGGGGGGGGGGGGGGGGGGGGGGGGGGGGGGGGGGGGGGGGGGGGGGGGGGGGGGGGGGGGGGGGGGGGGGGGGGGGGGGGGGGGGGGGGGGGGGGGGGGGGGGGGGGGGGGGGGGGGGGGGGGGGGGGGGGGGGGGGGGGGGGGGGGGGGGGGGGGGGGGGGGGGGGGGGGGGGGGGGGGGGGGGGGGGGGGGGGGGGGGGGGGGGGGGGGGGGGGGGGGGGGGGGGGGGGGGGGGGGGGGGGGGGGGGGGGGGGGGGGGGGGGGGGGGGGGGGGGGGGGGGGGGGGGGGGGGGGGGGGGGGGGGGGGGGGGGGGGGGGGGGGGGGGGGGGGGGGGGGGGGGGGGGGGGGGGGGGGGGGGGGGGGGGGGGGGGGGGGGGGGGGGGGGGGGGGGGGGGGGGGGGGGGGGGGGGGGGGGGGGGGGGGGGGGGGGGGGGGGGGGGGGGGGGGGGGGGGGGGGGGGGGGGGGGGGGGGGGGGGGGGGGGGGGGGGGGGGGGGGGGGGGGGGGGGGGGGGGGGGGGGGGGGGGGGGGGGGGGGGGGGGGGGGGGGGGGGGGGGGGGGGGGGGGGGGGGGGGGGGGGGGGGGGGGGGGGGGGGGGGGGGGGGGGGGGGGGGGGGGGGGGGGGGGGGGGGGGGGGGGGGGGGGGGGGGGGGGGGGGGGGGGGGGGGGGGGGGGGGGGGGGGGGGGGGGGGGGGGGGGGGGGGGGGGGGGGGGGGGGGGGGGGGGGGGGGGGGGGGGGGGGGGGGGGGGGGGGGGGGGGGGGGGGGGGGGGGGGGGGGGGGGGGGGGGGGGGGGGGGGGGGGGGGGGGGGGGGGGGGGGGGGGGGGGGGGGGGGGGGGGGGGGGGGGGGGGGGGGGGGGGGGGGGGGGGGGGGGGGGGGGGGGGGGGGGGGGGGGGGGGGGGGGGGGGGGGGGGGGGGGGGGGGGGGGGGGGGGGGGGGGGGGGGGGGGGGGGGGGGGGGGGGGGGGGGGGGGGGGGGGGGGGGGGGGGGGGGGGGGGGGGGGGGGGGGGGGGGGGGGGGGGGGGGGGGGGGGGGGGGGGGGGGGGGGGGGGGGGGGGGGGGGGGGGGGGGGGGGGGGGGGGGGGGGGGGGGGGGGGGGGGGGGGGGGGGGGGGGGGGGGGGGGGGGGGGGGGGGGGGGGGGGGGGGGGGGGGGGGGGGGGGGGGGGGGGGGGGGGGGGGGGGGGGGGGGGGGGGGGGGGGGGGGGGGGGGGGGGGGGGGGGGGGGGGGGGGGGGGGGGGGGGGGGGGGGGGGGGGGGGGGGGGGGGGGGGGGGGGGGGGGGGGGGGGGGGGGGGGGGGGGGGGGGGGGGGGGGGGGGGGGGGGGGGGGGGGGGGGGGGGGGGGGGGGGGGGGGGGGGGGGGGGGGGGGGGGGGGGGGGGGGGGGGGGGGGGGGGGGGGGGGGGGGGGGGGGGGGGGGGGGGGGGGGGGGGGGGGGGGGGGGGGGGGGGGGGGGGGGGGGGGGGGGGGGGGGGGGGGGGGGGGGGGGGGGGGGGGGGGGGGGGGGGGGGGGGGGGGGGGGGGGGGGGGGGGGGGGGGGGGGGGGGGGGGGGGGGGGGGGGGGGGGGGGGGGGGGGGGGGGGGGGGGGGGGGGGGGGGGGGGGGGGGGGGGGGGGGGGGGGGGGGGGGGGGGGGGGGGGGGGGGGGGGGGGGGGGGGGGGGGGGGGGGGGGGGGGGGGGGGGGGGGGGGGGGGGGGGGGGGGGGGGGGGGGGGGGGGGGGGGGGGGGGGGGGGGGGGGGGGGGGGGGGGGGGGGGGGGGGGGGGGGGGGGGGGGGGGGGGGGGGGGGGGGGGGGGGGGGGGGGGGGGGGGGGGGGGGGGGGGGGGGGGGGGGGGGGGGGGGGGGGGGGGGGGGGGGGGGGGGGGGGGGGGGGGGGGGGGGGGACTCTAGTGCAAGTGGGAGACTAAAGGAAATATGCCCTAGAGGCAATAATAAATTTTTTATTTATATTTCCTTATATCATGATAAATGCTTATTATTCACGCTAGAATTGTATTAACCAGAAACTTAGTACATGTGTGAATACATAGACAAAACAGAGTGTCCCTAGTATGCCTCTACTTGACTAGCTCGTTGATCAAAGATGGTTATGTTTCCTGACCATAGAAATGTGTTGTCATTTGATCAATGGGATCACATCATTAGAGAATGATGTGATGGACAAGACCCATCCGTTAGCTTAGCATTATGATCGTTGAGTTTTATTGCCACAGCGTAATGGTGTGTCCGAACGTCGTAATCACACTTTATTAGATATGGTACGATCTATGATGTCTCTTACTGATTTACCGCTATCATTTTGGGGTTATGCATTAGAGACATCTGCATTCACGTTAAATAGGGCACCATCTAAATCCGTTGAGACGACACCATATGAACTGTGGTTTAGCAAGAAACCCAAGTTGTCGTTTCTTAAAGTTTGGGGTTGCAATGCTTATGTGAAAAAGCTTCAACCTGATAAGCTTGAACCCAAATCGGAGAAATGTGTCTTCATAAGATACCCAAAGAAACTGTTGGGTACACCTTCTATCACAGATCCAAAGGCAAGATCTTTGTTGCTAAAGAATGGATCCTTTCTAGAGAAGGAGTTTCTCTCAAAAGAAGTGAGTGGGAGGAAAAGTAGAACTTGATGAGGTAATTGTACCTTCTCCCGAATTGGAAAGTAGGTCATCATGGAAACCAGTTCCAGTGATTCCTACACCAATTAGTGAGGAAGTTAATGATGATGATCATGAAACTTCAGGTCAAGTTACTACAGAACTTCATAGGTCAACCAGAGCATGATCCGCACCAGAGTGATACGGTAATCCTGTACTGGAAGTCATGTTACTAGACCATGATGAACTTACGAACTATGAGGAAGCGATGATGAGCCCAGGTTCCGCGAAATGGCTTGAGGCCATGAAATCTGAGATGGGATCCATGTATGAAAACAAAGTGTGGACTTTGATGGATTTGCCCGATGATCGGCAAACCATAGAAAATAAATGGATCTTCAAGAGGAAGACAGACGCTGATAGTAGTGTTACTATCTACAAAGCTCGAATTGTCGCAAAAAGGTTTTTTGACAAGTTCAAGGTGTTGACTACGATGAGATTTTCTCACTCATAGCGATGCTTAAAGTCTGTTCAAATCATGTTAGCAATTGCCACATTTTATGAAATCTAGCAAATGGAGGTCAAAACTACATTCCTGAATGGATTTCTTAAAGAAGAGTTGTATATAATGCAACAAGAAGGTTTTGTCAATCCTAAAGGTGCTAACAAAGTGTGCAAGCTCCAGCGATCCATCTATGGACTGGTGCAAGCATCTCGGAGTTGGAATATACTCTTTGATGAGTTGATCAAAACATATAGTTTTATACAGACTTACGGTGAAGCCTGTATTTACAAGAAAGTGAGTGGGAGCACTATAGCCTTTCTGATAAGTATATGTGAATGACATATTGTTGATCAGAAATAATGTAGAATTTTTCTGGAAAGCATAAAGGAGTGTTTGAAAGGAGTTTTTTCAAAGAAAGACCTCTGTAAAGCTGCTTACATATTGAGCATCAAGATCTATAGAGATAGATCAAGACACTTGATAAGATTTTTTCAATGAGTACATACCTTGATAAGATTTTGAAGTAAGTTCAAAAGGGAACAGTCAAAGAAGGAGTTCTTGCCTGTGTTGCAAGGTGTGAAGTTGAGTAAGACTCAAAACCTAACCACAGCAGAAAATAGAAAGAGAATGAAAGTCATTCCCTATGCCTCAGTCATAGGTTCTATAAAGTATGCTATGCTGTGTATCAGACCTATTGTGTACCTCACCATGAGTTTGGTAAGAGGGTACAGTAGTGATCCAGGAGTAGATCACTGGACAGCGATCAAAATTATCCTTAGAAGACTAAGGAAATATTTCTCGGTTATGGAGGTGACAAAGAGTTTGTCATAAAGAGTTACGTCGATGCAAGCTTTGACACCGATCTGGAGGACTCTAAGTCTCAATCTAGATACATATTGAAAGTGGGAGCAATTAGCTAGAGTAGCTCTGTGGAGAGCATTGTAGACATAGAAAATTGGCAAAATACATACGGCTCTGAATGTGGCGGACCCATTGACTAAACTTCTCTCACAAGCAAAACATGATCACTCTTTGGGTGTTAATCACATAGCGATGTGAACTAGATTATTGACTCTAGTAAACCCTGGGGGGGGGGGGGGGGGGGGGGGGGGGGGGGGGGGGGGGGGGGGGGGGGGGGGGGGGGGGGGGGGGGGGGGGGGGGGGGGGGGGGGGGGGGGGGGGGGGGGGGGGGGGGGGGGGGGGGGGGGGGGGGGGGGGGGGGGGGGGGGGGGGGGGGGGGGGGGGGGGGGGGGGGGGGGGGGGGGGGGGGGGGGGGGGGGGGGGGGGGGGGGGGGGGGGGGGGGGGGGGGGGGGGGGGGGGGGGGGGGGGGGGGGGGGGGGGGGGGGGGGGGGGGGGGGGGGGGGGGGGGGGGGGGGGGGGGGGGGGGGGGGGGGGGGGGGGGGGGGGGGGGGGGGGGGGGGGGGGGGGGGGGGGGGGGGGGGGGGGGGGGGGGGGGGGGGGGGGGGGGGGGGGGGGGGGGGGGGGGGGGGGGGGGGGGGGGGGGGGGGGGGGGGGGGGGGGGGGGGGGGGGGGGGGGGGGGGGGGGGGGGGGGGGGGGGGGGGGGGGGGGGGGGGGGGGGGGGGGGGGGGGGGGGGGGGGGGGGGGGGGGGGGGGGGGGGGGGGGGGGGGGGGGGGGGGGGGGGGGGGGGGGGGGGGGGGGGGGGGGGGGGGGGGGGGGGGGGGGGGGGGGGGGGGGGGGGGGGGGGGGGGGGGGGGGGGGGGGGGGGGGGGGGGGGGGGGGGGGGGGGGGGGGGGGGGGGGGGGGGGGGGGGGGGGGGGGGGGGGGGGGGGGGGGGGGGGGGGGGGGGGGGGGGGGGGGGGGGGGGGGGGGGGGGGGGGGGGGGGGGGGGGGGGGGGGGGGGGGGGGGGGGGGGGGGGGGGGGGGGGGGGGGGGGGGGGGGGGGGGGGGGGGGGGGGGGGGGGGGGGGGGGGGGGGGGGGGGGGGGGGGGGGGGGGGGGGGGGGGGGGGGGGGGGGGGGGGGGGGGGGGGGGGGGGGGGGGGGGGGGGGGGGGGGGGGGGGGGGGGGGGGGGGGGGGGGGGGGGGGGGGGGGGGGGGGGGGGGGGGGGGGGGGGGGGGGGGGGGGGGGGGGGGGGGGGGGGGGGGGGGGGGGGGGGGGGGGGGGGGGGGGGGGGGGGGGGGGGGGGGGGGGGGGGGGGGGGGGGGGGGGGGGGGGGGGGGGGGGGGGGGGGGGGGGGGGGGGGGGGGGGGGGGGGGGGGGGGGGGGGGGGGGGGGGGGGGGGGGGGGGGGGGGGGGGGGGGGGGGGGGGGGGGGGGGGGGGGGGGGGGGGGGGGGGGGGGGGGGGGGGGGGGGGGGGGGGGGGGGGGGGGGGGGGGGGGGGGGGGGGGGGGGGGGGGGGGGGGGGGGGGGGGGGGGGGGGGGGGGGGGGGGGGGGGGGGGGGGGGGGGGGGGGGGGGGGGGGGGGGGGGGGGGGGGGGGGGGGGGGGGGGGGGGGGGGGGGGGGGGGGGGGGGGGGGGGGGGGGGGGGGGGGGGGGGGGGGGGGGGGGGGGGGGGGGGGGGGGGGGGGGGGGGGGGGGGGGGGGGGGGGGGGGGGGGGGGGGGGGGGGGGGGGGGGGGGGGGGGGGGGGGGGGGGGGGGGGGGGGGGGGGGGGGGGGGGGGGGGGGGGGGGGGGGGGGGGGGGGGGGGGGGGGGGGGGGGGGGGGGGGGGGGGGGGGGGGGGGGGGGGGGGGGGGGGGGGGGGGGGGGGGGGGGGGGGGGGGGGGGATGGAGGATGCATCAAACACGGTTCAGATTTTAGTTGCGTGTGTGATGCAGGGCATACGGTTCAGTTCAATTAACTGTTTGCGATGAGGAGGAACAAAAGAAACGGGCAGCCAGATGAAGGTGTGTGCGATGTATAGCATACGGTTCACTCGGATGATCTGTTTGTGATTAGGCAACACAATGGAAATGGTCAGCCAGATCAAAGGTGTGTGCGATATACAGCATGCGGTTCACTCAGATGAACTGTTTGCGTTGACACATGAGAAGAGAAATGGTTCAAATGAACAAGATGTGTGTGATACGCGTCAAACAGGTCTGTAATCAGAAATGTGTGTGAATACCGATAATAACACAGACGGTTGCTGCTAATAAGACGTGTGTGTTGTGCGATGGGATTGCATACAGAACAACAACATATATATACACACACTTATAAGGACATGCTTGCATAACCAAATTAAACATCCACTTACATAGGTGGCTACTACAACCATGGCATTTGCACACACCAAAGTAAACTATTACATGCATAATTACATAGGTGGATACTACACACATGACATTTCCACACACCAATAAAGTAAACTATATATTACATACATGATTAACTAGCATAAACGATCATCTGATCATCATCTACTTCTTGTGACGCTTGCTCTGCTTGTGGCTCGATCCGGGCTCGTCGATTTGGGTAACGAGGCACTTCCTCATGTCAACGATCCGCCTGTGCATCTCGTAGCATGTGTACACACTCTTGGCCACGAACCTGAGGTGAGGTTCATCTAGTTGCCCCATCCAGGGCCTGTGCCAGGATAGGGGGCTTGTTCTTTGGGCATCCTGCTTCATCTTTTCGTAGTAGGGGTCGATGATGGCCGAGGCGAGTTCGACCAGGGAGTCCTTCTTCGTGCTGCCCCAGACCTTGTAGTGGTCATGGATTTCGACAAGGTTCTTGCAGGCCAAGCCCGTAACATTGAGCGCATTTACATCATCTTTGGTTTCCACCGTGGCGAACTTGTAGTCGGTGCTGTTGACAAACCTGTTGAAATGGTCGCAAGGCTCTGTGGCCATGCAGTAGTGGTAGATGAGGACATGATGGCGCATGCACAACTGGGCGATGGAAACTTTCTGATCTATGCCGGGACGACCGGCGGTGTACTGGAGGTCGATGCCGACCACCTTGTACTTGTCTCCAGCAAGCAACTGCTCAACGCTGTTGATGTAGTCGTCCACCACGGCCGGGTCGATGGTGTACACCACCGAGAGATACGTCTCCCTCGTGTGGGTCTCCACCCTATTCTCGCCGAACTCCATTGGAGCGCCGCTGGACATCCCCTCTCTATGTGTCGTCGTGGGTGTGCTTGTTGTGTTGTGGGGCACGATCGAAAGGTTGAAGA